>JAUMHC010000003.1:3910296-3939556 GCA_032359785.1 Heteromormyrus szaboi | reverse complement strand
GGGGTGTGGCCAGCTCTCACACATCAATGAATGTGGTTGAGTCTGTCGACACCAATTCAGAACATTTTATGGCCCTAACCCTGGCGCCCCCCCCCCCCCCCCCCCCCCCCCTTCCTCCAAGTCAGGCCAGAATGTCGGTTAATGCCTCCTAACCTCTAGCTTTTGCGGTGACATCCCAGCAGATGACTGGGCGATGTTCTAACACAGACGTCCCCACTAATTACCTATCTGTACAATCACATGAAGATACACTTCCAAGCCCTATATTATTCCCTATATATAAATTTGTCCACCAAACAAAACACAAGTACAACTGTGGTATTTGTGGTAAGCAGTGTCAGGTTACCACGGATACCATCAGCTATGGGATGGCGGTGCTGCCTTCTGTAATACCAACAGTTTTAACACTCTATTAGTGTAAACCATTATTTATTTAATCATCGTTACCGACACTAACTTGGCACAGTGCTGTTTTACATATTGACATGGCTGGACATTTCCCTAAATCCTGTACACTGCCTATGCAGTATAAGGTTGCAGTGATTTATGGAACAGATTAAGGGCAGTAACATGGTTCAAGGGTACAACAGGGGGTCACAATGGGCCAATCCATCTAATCAGATGGACAGAAATCAGTTTTGGGTTTAAGGGTTGTGCTTGTGAAATGGAGGGCAGTCATTTAAACATTTACATATTCTGAGAAGCTATTGGTTGGGGGGGGGGAGCTTGAGGTCATAACCCTGTTGTGGAGCAGAGTTGGTGCTTTGTGGAGATGGCAGAATTTGGCAGCCATTTACACAGCTCTGATAAAAGGGGGCGGGACTAACCCTTTCATCATCCTCCCTCTCCCAGTGTGATCAGCCTCCATTCCATATGCCATTAGATCACCAGAAATATACAGGTGCTACAGCCAATGACAGATGAACCTTTTTTTTTACTGCTTGGTGTTTTATAGGAGGTAAAGAAAACACGTTTCCTTCACCACTCAGGGGAGTCGTGGACTGGATGTCAGACCCCTGGAGGACCGGCTCGATGTTACTGGCTGCAAGAGGCATGATGGGGGTTTCGTGGGGGTGTCACAACGCAAAAGCAGGACAGGTAATGCTTGAAGGTCCATGCTGTGGTCACAGCCCGGCGTGGACACAACAGAGATAAAAGCTGGTCCGCTTTCGCTGGTGATTTTTGCTGAGCTAAAATGATTAGGAAGATGGTAATTTGGGAGTAGCTTTTTAAATTTAAGAATCTGAATTCAGTGAAATCCATTGATAGCTGTCAAAACCAAACATACCTAGTGACCACTTATCTACACATCCAGTAGAGTTCATAAGCTACACTATGTACTGACTTTCAGGACAAACACCGGGGGAGGTTTTTTTTTTGGAGAAATTTCAGGGGTGGGTCACCCTTCCGAAAGCATGAGGGATGACTGGGGTCCTTTTGGGACGCTGTTCCCATTTAAATGACTGCAGCTCCTGCAGTTTCCAGAGGAGATAGGCAGCCGCCCTCCGGGTATAACGGTCCCCCCTCACTGTGACCGGGCTGCGTAATGGAAGAACTGCTCCAGTGGGAGGAGCCTGCGTCTCTGCCAGGCTGACCCGGAGGACCAGGACTGGGCTCCTGAGCATTCCGGGAGTGAGTATTCACGCATCCTACCTGCAATGGCATCTTTATGAAGGTTGCCTGGCAACTGGAAAGAAAACAATAGATTGTTGATGGTTACAGGGGCAGCAGCATGCAGGGGTGTGTGTATGTGAGTGTGTGCTCACGCACATGTGTGCACTCCCTAGCCTGGCACGTAATAAATGTGTGCTCACATATGAGACAGTGGGGAGGGGGAACCAGAGATGAACACAGAACACATGCAGAGGAGAACAAAAGACCCATAATGACCAAGCAGAGGAAGAAAATACACAGAGCATAGGGTAAGGAACAAACTTCATATGCTTTATTCATTTTCAAATCAGATGTTAAGTAAAGAAAAATCTGCGGGAAAAAAAAGATTCCCCAGTAGAGTAACTTGCTCTCGTTTCAGGGACTCTTGATGCTGCAGTGATTCTAAAGCAGGCTGGTTACTCGAGTACTCATACTCAATTAAGCAAATTTTTCTGTCAGATGAAAGAGCACAACCATCTCTCTCCAAACACTGTCGAGCAGGTACAAACACGTGCTGCTTACGGGTGCGCACACACACGCACAATCACACGCACCAGGAGCACGTCTCACACCCCTAACACCTACTACCACTTCCAGGGTAGAGCCAGAAGACGACAAAGGAAAAATCAAACAGACGAAGGAACAGAAGTACAGTTAAAGATCCTTGTTATACACCCCCCTAACCCAATAAAAAATTAAGCCACTTGTTGGCACCAAAACCACACACTACTCATCATCTTAGCTTATGAAACAAAGGACCCAGCCCGCAGGGCAGCACTGTGCTACGAAGTTGTGTCACACAAAGGGCAGACGTACAAAAATATACATTTAATCATATTCACCGCAGCATTGGCATGTCATTTTTACAAAAAGACCTTTTGAAATCAGTGACGTTTGGCATGTGACTGCTTGTCAGGGGTGTGGCCAGGCAACACGTACATTTGCATAACAACGATGGTATTACAACAATCAAGGTTTTTGTGTTTTGACTCCACACCTGAGGCCGCTTTACATAAAGCACACGACTGAAGCGTCCAGGAAATTCAGGGCTTTTTACCCAGAACTCTCTCATCAATAACAGCATAGTCTGACTGACGAATCAGCTGTCAGGGTTAGCAGTCAACTCTTTGTTGATTTCGCCTAGTTACTTCAGTGGATAACAATGTGCTGCTCATCAGCATTGTAAATGGAGCTCAGCTCAGACTGTAATTTTTAGGAAAGATGCCCTGGCAATGAATCCAGGGCTAATTTGTGTTTGGGTCTGGGAGTTTGAGTATCAGTGTCTCAGTGACAATTCCCTGGGGGGTCCCAAAGTGGCAGCTGCAGTACTAGGCTTGATCCCCTCGGGGGCGGTGTTGTCACTCTGGCTGCGTCTCCTGGTTCCTGTCGCTGGTGGAACCTGGTGGCCCCGCCCACCAGAGGGCAAGCGCATTGTCGGCACTGGAGATTGGTGATGCTGCGGCGTCCGATTCAGACCCAGAATCGCCCTCACTCTCCCCCGGGCAGCTGAACTGCCTCTGGCCACAGGATGACACCAGCAGGGGCATGTAGGGATGGATACTGAGGCAGGAGGCGAAAAAAACAACATCAGTGAAGATGCCTATGTGCTTGGACCCATGGATCCCATCACGGCGTGAGTTTTGATGCTGTACCTGATGCCGTTGGTACAGTCTCCATGTGCTTGGAACTGGAGATAGGGCTGCAGTACTCCTTCCCCACCATCAGGGGGTGCTGTGGACATGTCCCACACATAAACAACTCCTCCTGTGTCACCGCTCAGCAGGTACTGCCCCGACCTGGATAAAAAACCATGTAGACCTGAGTGAACAGTAGGGAGACGCCACCAAAGGTTGTCTAGACTAAAACCCTTGACCTCCCCGTGCACATCTGCGGCCATCTTACAAATGGCTACAGAAAATTGTTCATAAAATGCACTACACAGAAATAACCACTATATAGTGATTTCCCCAATGCTCAGCAAAGCTGGACCACATAGTACAAAGTGACCAGACTGGACCATCACCGACCAGAAACATGCCCAGCATAGGGCCAGGCTTCCGCTTACTCATGGCTTCTAGCTGACTATCGTTCGCTGCCAATCAGAGGATGCGCCACCGCCTGCGAGAAGCTTATGACCTGCGCGGGGGGCAGAGCTTTGATAAATGACTGCAGCATTGCCCGATCGACCTCCTTTGACATCAAAGTCTGACCGAGAAAGATCCAGAAACATCATGTGGGCCGCCTTGAGCCGTCGTATTTTAGCATCTCCTACCGCTGCCTTTGAATATCCCTCCACCTCCGGACTACAGACACATTCAGCTGCCCACAAGACATCAGAGGCTGTAGGTGTATCTGGCTTAAGTGCAAAGCTAACAGGTGACTGGGTGCAGTTTCTGCTATGGGGACCTAGTGCAAAGCAGGAGCGACTCACGGCTGGGAGGAAGAGTTTTGGGAGGGGAGAGGAGACAGTCAGCACTCACGGGTCCAGGTCGAAGTAGATGCGCTGGTTTGTGGTGACCCTCCGTCGCAGGGAGAACAGAACCTGTCCTGGATCTCGCAGGTCCCAGCAGAGAATTTCTGGGTCCTTATGAGACAGATCCCGACACACGTGTGATCTTCAGCAATTACGAAAACACAGGTGCTGGAAAAGTACATTTTCCATGTGCTCAGCCGATCCATTATGTGTGTGGAGAGCGCACCTTCCGGCCTCCCGTGTAGAGCCGCATTCCGTCGGGCGAGAAAAGCAGGTGGGTGATGCCCCCCTGGTGGCGGCTGGGCAGCAGTGCGAGCGGTGCCCCGTCCTGGCAGGAGTAGAGGCCCACGGAGCGGGAGTAGGAGCCACAGGCGTAGATGGACTGGCATGGGCTGAACGCCAGGCAGGAGATGATGCCCGTCTGGCCGCATTTCTTCACTGGGGTTCAGGAAACATGTGGTTGTACTCACACACGGCACGGCCGCTAGACACACCTACACCCTTACATCAGAACTCGGGCGTTCCCCATTACAGCCATAATAATTAAGAATGGTCTAAACCAGCGTTATTCAACTCGAGGTCCGAGCACTGCTGGTTTTCCAGCCTTCCTTTACCTGTCAGTCAGGTGTGAAGCCTCTGACCAATCAGAATCAGTAATTATTAAACAACTACCTGGGAGAACTGAAAACACGGACTGGATTTGGAATCCAGGTCCAGAGTTGAAGAACGCTGGTCTAAACTAAAATGTATTAATTTCAATTTCAATTCAAGGGTATTAGACCAAAATGTCGCTGTAAAGTTGTCGGAAGGTTACCAACAACATCCCTGTGATGTCCAGCTCACCCAGAGTGGGCCTCTCCTCACAGTCCCGGCCTGGCCGCTCAGTGTCGAAGACCCGAACCGTCTTATCGAAGCCACAGTAGAGCTGGGAGCCGTCTGGGGTGAAGCAGAGGGAGTGGGCGGCGGTCAGCTCATCCTGGGTTGGGGGGGGGGGGATAAAGCAGAAGTGCACGTTATCATCGCACGAGAGATTTATCGTCCATCACCGAAAAGCAAGAAAATAATGAGTGCACATTAGAGCTTTTTATCACGGTAATATTTCCAGGGGTAGATAAAGGGGAGGACATTTTGGCATTTAAAGTCATCCTTATTTATCAGCTAAAAGGAATGAAAGAGTAAGAGCACATTTTCGAGCATTTTATGGCGGCGCGCCGTGCCCCTGTTCAGGTATGCCAAGCGCCACGCTGGGAGCCGCACGATGCCCGATAATGAGCAGAGCAGAGCAGGAGGGCATAAACACGGCGGCGGAGCAAGAAGCGGCGCTGATGCAAGCGCAGCAGAAACTTCTTATTAGTTATTAACAATCATCATCCTCTGTCATGGGTGGGCGACATGGAGAAAAAAATAAAGTCTCATTTTTCCCCAAACTTATGGACGACTGTCTTTTTCTAGAATTCCCATGTGCCAGTTTCACACCTCGCTCCGGTTCCACTGGCTGATTCTGCTGTTGGAATTGAGTTGATGCGCTGCAACTTATTTAAGACTGACTTCCTGCAGACTTTACATTGTTTTGTTCTATGCAGAACCTTTCAAGTCCAAACCAATTCCCTATGAGACACAGCTATTGGCACCTTTTCTGATACACGACAGTAAACACCATCATGTCAGCGTAAGGCATTTTTTTTGTGCAGGTGCCTGACTGGGGGAGCTGCTGTTTATGACACCTAGCAGGCTGTTTTTTTCTGTTTCGTCCTGTTTTAGCATTTATGACATCCCATTTGAAAACAATTTCGATGCAGTCGTGAGAATAGCCCAGCCCTACCCTCTCTTTTATCCTATTTACAACCATGTTGTAAGCTAAATTAGGTCTAAAAACACCATAATTCCCTTGCTAGATGGAGAATGTTTGTCTCCTCCCACCAAAACCTGCCACCTTAACAGACAGCCCCTCCCACCCACAGCCATAGAGAGAGAGAATCACATCAACTTCTTTGCCTCCAATGGACCGTCTTTTTTTTACAGCAATGGCAGATCAATGAGCCTCTCAATAATTTCTGGAAGATAGCATCAAATACTAGCAGCACAGTAGAGTTGCAGCAGAACAGACTATTACTGATGCACTTTAAAAGTTTTAAAAGATTTTAAAAGATTGTATATTATCAGGAACTGTGCATTTTAGCAAGGGGCTACGCTACAGTGCATTTAAGCATTTAACATGTGCATTTCAGTATTTTAGTTCTTTATCCCCCATGAAATAACTACATTTAGGGAAGGTTAACAGATGAAGCTAAAATACTGGTTAGAAACATGTAACATTAACCACAAACAGCCTATTAAGTATAAAGTCTGTTCTTATCCAATGTTGCTGAATTAGAGAAAAAAGGCTTCTAAACACTTTTCTTTTTTTTGTGCAGGGTGGGGGACGTTAAATATTAGTCAAATATAATATTGGAATTTGTGATCTTGACTCCCTGGGTTTTGCAAGCTGTTCCTTATTTCCCAGTAAATCAGACATTCCGCTTCTCAATGGTGTGGTCTTTGTGAAAATGTGAAAATGCACCATTTGAATATGATTACCTCACTTTTTTTTTCCCTTCTTTAGTTACAATGAGATTTGTCCTGCTGACTTAAGACAACTGTTTTTTTTCTCTTCTCCATGTCACTGGAAAGACTGTGCATTTGCACTCATTTCTCTGAGCGACTGGATCATCCCCAAGCAGCACAGTGAACTATGGTGGCGATGACATGCAAGGCCGTCATGGAGGGAAGGGCACAGACAAACTGCTTGGCCACCATGGAGGGAAGGGCACAGACAAAGTACTTGGCATGCTATTCATGTTGCAGTTTATTAGTGAATAAGTCATTAAGATTATTTAGGTCCTCAGTTAGCATAGAGTTATTGCAATCACCATGAATTATAGAAATGTTAGAACATTTAATCTGATCTGAATTTTGAAATGTTTCTTCTCTTCCCATCCCACTAGACAATTGCTCTTGACTACCATGCAAGTTTAAGAACACAATTTTAAAAAGAAGGATGCAAAAGAATAAATAGCAACAGCAAGCTTTTTTAACCAAAGTAAGCCTAAAATATGTCAACAAGGCAGGTAACCTTAGCCGTGAATAATACAGAATTTTACTTTTTAAAAAACATACTGATATAACTACATACACATGTTGGTGTGCTAAATAAATATTGTAAATCAATGCATTTATTGACTATTAATTACCAAAAATCACTGTTCTCTCTCCCTGTATTTAATGCATTCAAATGGCCCACCAAGTCTACATAAACCATGTGAAGGTCAAACATTTTTAACTTCCGTTGATGCGACTGCCTCTACACGGCTAGTCTCCCACCGAAACACCATCGGCCATCCTATCACAGACAGCTCCTCCCACCGAAACACGCCATCCTATCACAGACAGCTCCTCTCCCCAAAACACGCCATCCTATCACAGACAGCACCTCCCACCGAAACACGCCATCCTATCACAGACAGCTCCTCCCACCGAAACACGCCATCCTATCACAGACAGCTCCTCCCACGGAAACACGCCATCCTATCACAGACAGCCCCTCCCACCGAAACACGCCATCCTATCACAGACAGCTCCTCCCCCCGAAACACACCATTCTATCACAGACAGGCCCTCTCACCAAAACACACCACCCTATCACAGGCCAGTACCCTATCAGAGACAGTTCCTCCCACTGTAACCTGCCACACAGTAGAAGGAAGAAAGAGACTTTATGGTATATTCTCTGCTTCTAAGCAGTATGTACTTGGCTGGAAAAGAGCTTCACCATTCTTCTGCTTTGCACCCACACAAAACTCCTCCAAAGAGCATATAATGATCTACAGAAAAGGAGAATGAAACAGTAATCCTAAAAAAAACTCAAATAGTTAATTTCTCAGAGGCTGACAGTTTTTGATAGATGAAAAGAAGAGGAAACGTTAAGTATTCTCCCTCTCCTCCCAAGGTCAGAGCTCCGCTCTCAGTACCCACACTCTGATGCTTGTGGTAATACCTTAAGCGTCTCTAAATCTGGGTGAACATGGCAGAAGGACGCAGCTTTAACTGTTGCAGATGAAAAAATCAGCCAGCCAGCCTCTTGGGATAAACTGCTGTTTTCCAGAGAATGGGCACGTGTACCCAAGGCTCGCTTGGCACTCGATCTTGTGCTGGAGCAAGATGGTCTGCATGGTAAGGAAAGCTGGCGAACCAGCAAGACCCTGATCTAAACATCTACCCCAGCCCCTCCAGACAAGGGCCTCTCTACCACAAGGACTGCATAGTAAGATGGCGGCCAGCCCAAGTCCAGAGAACACTGTCAGAGTTCTTCATAAAAACCTGCCAACACCCAGAAACATGTATATAACCTTAAGACCCTTCTGGACACCTGGAACCACCAAGGATCCCCCTGACGTACAGGACCAATGGAAGAGCGGCAGCATGAGCTGCTGGGAACACCAGGCCGGGACACCATGGCGTCACCTGGCACAGTTATCTGAAGAAGGTGCCACACGCAGCGGAAGAAGAAAGTGAAGCTCGGAAAGTGTGCTGGCACCTACAACAGGCTACTGAGCCACCCAACCCGGCCAGCTCTCCTGTCCTTCTCACGGAAATGCGGCTCCACCACAATATCCCATATAGTCCACCCAGAGGTGTTTTAATGCCCAGTAAGACCCACAGAGGGGGTTTGTGTATCTGTATTAACAAAGAATGGTGAGGTGTCACAAGCCATTAGGGCTGGACAGTATATCATATTGTGATTGTGAACATTCCTATCATCATTTACTTGAATATCGTGAATTTCATGGTATAGCCAAAACACTTGCAATGCACAATTTTCAAACAAATTTATTCAAGGTATGACACTGTTGTGGGTGTAATTTATCATTATACTCTGTAATTATTAGTAAAACAATTTCATCATCATAATCAGAAAAACTCAAAATCAACTGTCCTATTTTACTGTTTTCTACATACAAATTTGAGAATATCATGATCAATATAGATATTTTAAAAATCTCTGAAAATATTGTTATTTTTCAGGACATACCGCCCAGTCCTACAAGCCACTGCTCATCGATGGTCGCGTTGTTTTCAGCTTGTTGTGGGATTACGGCTGTTAACATGGTAGCTGTTTACGTCACACCTGGCAGTAATGCTAAGGAAGCACTGCGCATTCCCTAAGGAGCCATAAACTGCTAGCTCCTTAGAGAAGCCGTAAATTACACATCCCAAAAGCTTTTTTGTTGTAGGTTGGAGACACTGGTTATGCGACCTGAAGGCTGTTCTCCTCAAGTTTTACCAGCACATGGATTTTCCCACCAGAGAGGAAAAAAAAAAAAAAAACTGACCTTGTGTTCACAAACATGTGCCAAGCATACAGAGCCATAGCCTGTCCCACCTCTGCCTCGTTGACCATATCTCAGTACTGCTTATGCCAGCAGACACTCTGCTGCTCAAATGGTGTAAACCAGTCCAGCAACAGTCCCGCCAGAAGGAGCTGCCTCCTGCTCCTGTGGGTATCGCAGTAACTTGGAGGAGCATACAGCATCTGTCACTGGCTAAATCAGCAAGTGCATAATTGACACAACAGCCTCCAAAACCATATGAGCCAATCAGAAACCATGGATGTTGACAGAGGTACATATGCTGCTGGAAGCCTGCGGTCTGCCATTCATACTGGGAGACAAGGTAGCCCTAAAAACAGCAAGGGCCATCCTGTCCCTTGGCATCAGGGCTCCAATGCATGTGTATGTGCCAAGAATCCACAACAGCTTCCAAGACAGCAGAGACTCACAGCACTTGTTCAGGTTATCCAAGCCAGCATAAACTACAAGACCTCACCACAAGTCAGAGATGCCTCCCTCCCAGATGTACTGGATGGCTTCTCTGCACGGCTTGACACACGAAATGACATGCCTGCCATGAATACCACGCCCCTTTCAAGTGGAAAAGGCACTTAGTGTGGCCACAGCTGATGTGAGGAGAGGCTGGATCAGACAACATTCCTGGTCAAGTGCTCAAGGAAATCTGCAAACCATCTGGCTAATATCTTCAGACAAGCAGTCATCCTCAAGTGCTTCATGGCCAGCACCACCATCATACTTGTGTTGATAAGGTTGATGGTCTTCTCCCTCAATGACTAATAGCCCCATTGCACTACAACTGATCATCATGAAGCACTCCGAAAGGCTAGTCATGGGGCACATGAAAATTACACTATGAATCTCACCCCTCCAGTTCACCTACCATCCCAACTGTCCCACTGACGCTGCCATATCCACAGCTCTATACCAGGCCGTTTCCCAGTTGGACATGGATGAGTTCTACATACAAATGTTTTTGCAGTACTTCAGTTGAGCATACAATACCATCATTCCTCAGAAGCTGACAGAGCATCTTGTGTTTCTGGGTTTCAACACCCCTTGAGGATCCTGGACTTCCTGACCAAAAAGACCCCAGGCGGTCCATTTGGCAATAGCATCACCAATACCACCATGCCGAGAAGCAGTGCTCCCTAAGGCTGCATGCTCAGCCCCCTTCTGCTCACCCTGCTGACGCATGACTGTATCGCAAAGTCGACTCAGTAGTGGGACTCATCAGCAACCATGATGAGTCAGCATACCCACTCGAGGTGGAACAGCTTGCAGACTTGTGCAAGGGCAACAATCTGTCTCTCAATGTGGACAAAACAAAAGAGATAATTGCCCACTTCAGGCAGGCCCAGGCTGTCCATTCCCCAGTGAACATCGTGGCATCTGCAGTAGAGAGTCAGGAGGACCAAATTTGTTGGAATGTACCTGAAGCCCTGAACCTGAAGACCTGAACTCTCAACACCAATTTCCCACTTCCAGAGGCGGCTGAGGAGGGCAAGACTCCCCCCCCCCCCCCATCCTGACCAGGTTCTACAGGGCACCATAGTGAGTGTTCTGGAGAGCTGCATCACTGGCTAGGGAATTGTAAAGCCCCAGAACACAAGTCCCTGTAGCAGACAGATATTCATACATCAGAAAAAGGCATCAAATCAAGGGCATTTTCCAGAACCACTGCACCCACAAAGCCTTCAGCACTGCAGAAGACCCCTCCCATCCTTCCTACTCTTCGTGCTGCTCCCATCTGGCAGAAGGTACAGGAGTTCCTGGTACTGCAGATTCCCAATCCTGTCTGGCACTGCTCACTTTACTTTATTAGTGATATATTTATTCAATTAACTATATGTTTTCTACCTCTTTAAACCTTGGAGTCAGATTCCCCATTTTGCATTGTCCTGTGTTTAATACTCTACATTTTCATATTTCATGAGACTGTACACCCACATGACCTGTATATGAACAGCATGACAGTAAAGCCCATTTGATTAGGCTCATTGTGGCTTACAAATAGACCCAAGATTTAAAAATGTAAAAAAAAAATAAAAAAAAAATTTGAGGACTATAATTTAAATTTATAATTAGAATTTAAATATATACAATTATAATTTAAATAATTTGAATTTAAATGTCATTATACACATACAACAGACGGTATAAATTATCCGCCTCCTAGCTAAAGGTGGCTGCATATTTAAAATGTAGTTCATGGAATCAGTGTCGTTTCAGCGATGCAACGTCGCATGAGCAGTGATCCCACCCACTCTCCACCACTGGCTGACATCACACCGTGGGGTTAGACAGCAGAACAATTATGCAGTTACCAGCATGTTTTGCAGCACACTGCATATATCTGTAAATAGTGTTAATATGCGCATTTGTGTATTTATGTCGTAACTGTGTAATGTTTGCCATGGAATGCGTGTGTTTGGTTATGTAACCATGTCGTGTAAATTGTTGTCTGTGCTGTGTTGTGTAAATTGTCCTGTCTGTGCCACTGCTGCTACCAAACCAATAGTAGCAGTTAGTAATAATAAATAATAATAATAATAATAATAATAATAAGTTCCATTTATGTAGCGCCTTTCACAATGCCAAGGTCGCTTTACACACACACACACACACACACACACACAAATTTAGTACAGGAGGAAGAGACAGAGGAGAAATGTTCAAGGAAAAGAAATGTCTAATTGAGATTTGAAGGAAGAGAAAGAAGAACAGTCATGGAGTGATTGTGGGAGAGAATTCCATAGTCTGGGGGCCATGGCACTGAAGGACCTGCCGCCCATGGTGGCAAGTCTGGTACGTGGAACGGCAATTATTAGAGGATCTGAGAGAGCGAGAGGGTGAGCAGGGAGCCAAGCGCTCACTGAGGTAGCGAGGTTATGCAGAGCTTTATGAGTGAGAAGCAATGTTTAGAATTTGATCCGAGTACCTGAAGGGGTAACCAGTGTAGCTGAGAGAGGCTGGGTGTGATGTGAGCGGAGTGTTTGGTGTGAGTGAGAACTGTAATAGCAGACTTCTGAATATACTGAAGCTTTGGAATAGATTCTGCAGGGAAGCCAACGAAAAGGAAGTTGCAGTAGAAAATATGGGAAGCAATAAAAAGCATGAACCAGAGTTTGGGCTTCAGTACTGGACAGAAATGGGCACAGACACGCAATATTACGGAAGTGAAAGAATGCCATTTTGGAGAGGGATTTTATGTGTAGATCAAAGTTGAGTGTAGAGTCAAATAGTACGCCAAGATTTCTGATTACTGTGGCAGGTTTTATAGGGACACCATCAATACTAACAGAGAAACTGGAGGATTTAGATACTTATGATTCTGGACAGACCAGTAAGAATTCAGTTTTGTCTGTGTTGAGTTTGAGAAAGATATCCTGCATCCAAAGTTTTAGATTAGAGATGCAATCGCAGTGTATTTGGAGGGGAGTCAGTGGAGGAGTGTGTACTGACATATAACTGAATATCATCTGCATAGCAGTGAATGTTAAATCCATACTTGCAAATGATTTGATGAAGGGGCAGTATCTAAATTAGGGAGAGGTTTACTGTTTAATACACTTCTTATGTGAATGCCTGTGGGCACATTTTAATAGTGAGAAGACTGTGTCTTGTATGTTTTAGTCAAATAATTTTTCTGTATAAAGATAAGACTTGGCATTTGGAAAACCTTTTTCTAAAAACTCTCTCTCTCTCTCTCTTTTTCTCTCTCTCTCTCTCTCTCTCCCCCCATCCCTCCATGACATGCGGGGAGAAGGAGCCAACCCCAAGCAGCACAGAGCACAAGGCCAGGCAGCCCTGCATGCTATACCGAGGTATCACAGGGCAGACACAGACACACACTATGGGAAACAGAGACCCTGTTTTTTTCAGTCAGTGTGAAAAATAAGACAATCCAGAGCAGAAAAATGAGAGAACAGACCCCAGACACACGGTCCGGCCAGGAAAGCAGCCAAAATGCTGCCCACCAAGGCGCCCAGACATGAACCAGTCAGCAATGAAACCTTGCAGTCCTCATCCAAAATGTCCCCTCTACTTGAAAACAGCTAATTCATATTTTTCAAAACCCCTGCTGGTAAATTTATAAGCATTCACTATATCTGACGACGAATTTCTATCTGGTAACGTGGTCAAGGAAGATCTGACAGTTAAGGTTTTTACACTGAAGACAATGGGCTGAAATCACAATGAATCTATAGATCTCAGTGACAAACTGCAAACCAAAAACATAAGCAAGATAACGACAGAAGGAAATACTATGGTGTTTACAGTGTGTAGTAGCTGCTCTGTGATCCATTATGACTGTACTGCACGCCGCGGTTAGAAGAGAACACAGAAAAGTGAGCGAAACAGAATGAAAGAGCCTCAGAGAATCCATCCTGGGGAGGCTTTCAAAGGAAGGAACGTTTTCATCTGCAGTTTCTCCAAACCCGCTCTGATGTGCGCCCGGCTGTCGAGCGCCGCACTCACCAGGTGGTTGTAAGCTCTGAAGGTCGCACGGAGGTCGCCGTAGAACGCATCCCACAGGTGTACTGGGTTATCACGACTGCTGCTGGCGATGCTGGGAGGGGGAAAGGGGTACAAATATGTTTGTAATTCAAGCTTAAGCTCTCGGGTTTAGCCTGACTCAGTCCAGTCCAGCTGAACACATGGGCACAGTGTAATTCCCTGCTGGGGGAAAAATGTCCCAGGTCGCAACGGCCAGCTGGCTGGAATGGACAGTTAATTACAAAGGGCAGATAAAAGACTGAAAAGAGTAATACATGCTAAATGAAAGAGGGGTGTTGCTTTGTGTTCTTTTCCTTAAAGTGACAGTAAGACCAGGGGTTAGCTTCAAAGTGAACCTTGTTCTGCATTAGTTAAATTAATTAAGTTAATTTAGTTAATTTCCCAGAATGCCCAGATGCCAAAGGCTGCAGAGAGAAACCATAAGGTTTTCAACTACCCTTACAGTGACAGAGGAACCAGCAATAGCTTCAGGGAAAAAGGCAACACCCAGAAATGCATCCCAGTACTGAACAGGTAGGCGGATAGGATGGATGGATGGATGGATGGATGGATGGATGGACTGATGGATGGATGGATGGACTGATGGATGGTGTGGCTGAAAACAAAATTTACAAAAATAGTACAGAGGAAGAAGAGAGGTAACAAAGAAAACAATTGAAAATAAAAAATAACATGAGAAGAAAGAACGACAAATCGTGCAAACAAAACAGCCACCCATGGTACGAATGCTGCAACAAAAAAAAATACTGACAAAAAATATATCATAATTTAAATGTAAATGATTTATCAGCAATTTACTTTTCCATCATTTCTGGCCAGCAGCAGCGATGTTGTAGGTATTGGGGAGGGGGGCTCAGGCCGTCAGTCACGCGCAGGATTTAATTGGAAATCCTGCTTCCCTCGAGGTGGGATCCCGGGGGCCGCCATGCAAGGGCATACGAGCAGCTCGCGCCGACGCGGAGGGAAACAGCGGGGGCCACAAACATGCCCCCCGGGCCCCCTCCCACATCCTCAACCTTCAAGCAGCAAGGTCCTAATTAGCGGAAAGTCGCGGCTCTCGCCCGTGTCACTCCCCGTCACTATCGCCGCTCTCGTCATGCCGGCGAGGCAGGAGCGGTGGGGGGGGGGGGGGCAAGGCCAGCTCACGCACACGCGCCCCCCCGGGGGAACAACGGCACATTAATCACGGTGGCGGGGGACGGCGTGACAGTGACCCCTCTAACATCATTATCTTCCCGGCTTGTTGCCTGCCATCGGGGGGCCTCCCCCCTAATTAATGATCTCCGCGCCTCCTCCGCAGCTCATCCCCCCTCCCCGATCTCGTCCCCGAACCATCGCTGCCGGGCCCCCGCCCTGCTGGGCTCTGATAAAGACGAGCCCCAGTTGCGACCAGGGAGCCGAGACAAATTGGGAACAGTACGGGCGGCGCACGCTCGAGTAGGGGGCTCTCATTACGTGCTTGCCCCCGTCGCCGTGACAACAGCAATACCCCCACTTCCTGCTGGCTGCCGCTGTTCTTGTTCCAACTTCACAAACAAAGTGTCACGCCGTCCTAAGCGAACAGAAAACGAACAAACTATGCACAGGCACGAAGTCTGCCTCACGTTACAGCCCATCTCGAGAAGGAAGGTGCTGGAGTGAGTTAGGCCAAGAGCCTGCAGAGCGACAGCGGACATTCTGGTGGGGACGTGCGCTCGCGTTCACCTGAGCCACCGAGTCTGATCATGTCTAGACAAGCTAATGAAGAGTAGGAGAGAGGCAAGACTACGGGGTCAGGATCAGAGGGTTAGGAGGCGGCCTAAGGACTCACAGGCAGGTGTCAGGCTGCAGTGAGGTCATGGTGGGGAGCCAGCAGTAATCGTAAATGGTGTCTCCTTCAGGCATCCTCAGCACAGGGCTCTGGCGGAGGAAGAGGACCGTCACTTGCCAGGCGTGTCTCAGTAAGTCTCATACGTGTTTGGACCTCAGTACCACCTGAAGCCCATGTGAAGCCTGAGGCAAGCTCCACCGCCGGCACCCCCTACTGGAGACAAAGTGAAATGGGCTGTTTCCCAAGTCGCTGCCCCCTCTGAAGATGTTGCTCTGGGCGGCCACCTGTGTTGCCTAAAGGGACTGTTGACAGTGTGTTGACCAGCACTGATGTTCCTTTGTGTACAATATAGTACAGGCATACCGTGTACATGTTCTTTGTGTATGCATGTATACTTACAAGTCTTTTCTACATATATGTATCTGTGTAGCAGGTCGATACACTCTTTTGTATGTGTACTCTGAGGATGTTTGTACATGTTTGTCTGTACCATGAGTAGATGTGCAGTTATACAGGTTCACTAAATGCTATGTTGTACACGTGTCCAGGTGTACGTGCAGGTGTGTGTGGGTGGCACATTGTCACCATTTCCGTCATGAGGTCCCAGTCGTGGGCGTACAGCTCCGGCGGCAGGTTGTAGAGCCGCAGCACGTTGTCCGCACTGTTGGACAGGACGCAGGAGCCGTCCGGAGCCCTGGGGACGAGTGGCGGACGTGGGGGGGGGGGGGGCGCATGACGTGCGGTGGCTTGGTTATAGAAACACCCAAGTGACAGTATGAACTAAGAGGATATGGACTAAGGAAGGCCATGAGAATAGGGCATGTGACATGAATCGTTTAAGCCTGAATCTGAGGGTGGGCAGCGGCGGAGCTGGCTGGGAAGGGGTTACCATTTGCAGCCCTTGAGGTAGTTCTCAGGGGAGCTCTTGTATTCCGCCCAAGCTCCAGTTAACATGTGTGGCGTCTGTTTGAAATCGAGCCTGAGACTGGAGACAGAGAGCTTCTGTATCAGTAGAAGCAAGAAATGTAGAAGAAATATAAACACACACATGCAGTATATATACTGATTCTACACATGTCCTTATCCACTGTTTAAAACGTACTATATTAACCCAAAATAAAGAATAGAGATTATTTCTATGAAAAGGGGGCAGAGCAGCTAAATAGTCAAGAGATTTCAGACTAATTATACTAACCAGGTAATTAACATACAGTGGTCCTACAGGGCCCTGCCTGGTGACGTAATTCTATCCCTCAGGACTGCCGTTGCTGCCTCGTCACGTACCTCTGTCCCTCAGGACGGCCGTCCCTGCCTCCTGACATACCTATGTCCCTCGGAAAGGCCATCCCTGCCTCCTGACTTACCTCTGTCCCTTGGGACAGCCTTCTCAGCCCTGTGATGTATCTCTGCCCCCTTGGGGCAGCCATCCCTGCACTGTGATATACCTCTGTCCCTCGGGACGGCTGTCCCTGCCTCCTGACTTACCTCTATCCCCTTGGAACAGCCACCCCTAGCCTCTTATGTACCCCTGTCCCCTCACCACAGGTGTCCCTGCCACTTGACATACCTCTGTCCTCCATCAGGGCTACCTCCAGCTCCATTCCTGCCTTCCTCTGGCAGCTCATCCATTCCGCCTGTCATCCCTGCAGTGTTTTCCTCACCATTGCGCTCCAGCTGCCCTTCATCTCTACAACCTTCCACAGGGTCACCTGTCCCAGCTGGCACTATAACAGACAATCCGTTTCTATGCATGGTGACACAGTGATGCATTATGAGAACTCACTGGATCAGTGACCTTCTCACCCAAGCTACATATAGTACTACCAAAAACAAAGGGTTTCAGGATATGAAAGTCAGTTTAATAAAATGTTTAGCTAAATGGCAAGTTAAATTATAGATATGTAAAAGGGAACCAAATAAAGCAAATACAGTGGTACCTCGACCCACGAGCAGTCCTGTTCATGAACAAATCGGGTTACGAACCAGATGTTCGAAAATTTTTTGTACCGGTTTGCAAACCGTGTTTCAGGGGGTGAACACACCCAAAACACGAAGAAGTTATGCCCAAGAACGGTTGTGGAATGTATAAAAAAATGTTGTAGATGTATCTAATTACTACATCTCTTCAGAGGTCAAATATCTGAAAAAAGAAAAAAATAGAGACAGAACATTGTTATAGCGGTACCTTTCAGTGATTGATAAAAATGTTTATCAAGTGATGGTTTTTAACAGTCACATATCTATACATAAAATTACAGTACTTCATTAATAACATAAATGAAGTAGCTCCTATTTAAGTGTTATATTCTCCATTCACACAGTGGCAACTGCGTATTGTTTGTTTACAGTACAAAGAAATTCATCGCCATACAACGCGTGGCATCAAAAATTTTAGGCATATGAAAATAATGTACAGTATAATAAAAAAAAATCACATTGTCGAAATTACTGTATTGTTTTTGACTGCTAGTCTTTTAATGTTAATTGTTTACTTTTTTGGGGGGATGTTTTGTGGTTCTTTTCCCTGTTTTGGCGTCTTTCGAGCGACCAGCCCGCCAACAAGCGTATGTTCAGTTGTGTAGTGGTCCGCCTTCAGTAAACGTATTATCTGAACGAATTATTTGTATTTACATTATTTTAAATTTGAGTCAGGTCGCAAACTTTTTGGGTCGCGAACGGAGTCCTCGAACTAATTAAGTTTGTGAGCCAAGGTACCACCGTATTAGAGTAACTCTTAAAGAGGTACTGAGGCAGATACAGATAACCGGTTCCTTTATGATGCAGACTGAAGCTGAACTACCCCAAATTCTGTTTACCTGCTTCTTGGCCTAACTGAGAAAGATCATAATTGTTATCAGTTTCCTCTGTGACCTGATCAGGTGTCTTCAGGTCAGAGGTCAAAGCCACGTCAGCTTGTGCCAGCCTTGGCTGTTTGGCAGCCGGGGCTGATGATGACAGATCCTCCTTCTCCTCCTGGGCCACCTGACTGACACCCTGGCTGCCGGGCTCTTGTGGAGGTTCGCTGTCCCCCTCCGCCACCCCTGCCGCCGCTCCTGTTTCTCCACTCTCCACAAAACTGGACATGTTGCCTCGATATGTCTCCTTTTTCCTTGGCTCTGTGCACGGTACCCCTGGATAAGTCTGCTCCGGGACTCTGAAAGGTCTTTTCTCTCTCTCGGTGGGTTTCTGTCAGATGGCCGTGTGGTAGGTGCTACTGGGGTAGTGCTTCCTCCTGTGACACAGCTGGCTCAGGCTTCGGGGTGCTGAGGACATCACAGCACCTGCAAGACACAGGAAAGAGAGAACAACAACAAAGATGGAAGGATCAGCTGTAAATAAGAGGGCAAATTCTGCATAAAAGACATGAAAGAGGACAACTTGAACATCAAGTATGACTTGAAACAGTAATAAATAATGTTATCTACGGCATTTACACCTGTTTCTACGACTCAAGATAAGTCGTACCTACCTCATTTGCACAACAGGTCACTTTGCACTTTAAGCTCTTTTTGCACTCTTTTTCTCAAGTATGCTCTTTTTGTACTTTTAATATAATTTAACCTGGCATTTGTGAGTGGACAGCAAAGTAAGAATTTCATTGTACTGAGAAATACTACTTTTCTGTACATATGATAATAAACGTTTTGAATCTTGAATCTTGAATAGTATTCAGCAATACGCATAAATTTCCAAGTTCTACTAAATTAAAACGAGTAATAAAAAACTGAAAACAGCAGCTATCGGTTTTGGTGTGTCTCTGTACCGTTTACGCTTCTTTACAACGTATAAAATCATCAACATGATTTGTGATAATACACAAAAAGGCAGGACATTCAATTAGTCGGCATGAGAAGTAATGAGACGAATAAATCCGTAAACAAATATAACCAACTGATTACCTGCTTTTCCCGTACGCTCGCTTTTGCTTATATCTTCCTCCAGTTGAAATATCAAGATTTCGTTTTTTTTCTCGTTTTACTGCTCTTTAGAGTCGATGCTTTCTCTATGTTTCCTCTTAATATCTAACAGAAACAGACCGTAGCACCGCGATATGCTACACCATAGGAGGCAACAGATGTATCACGCCGTCTGTTCGCTTGCAATGGGAGCCACCATGACACTTTTCTGTTACTACCGCCGATGGCCGAGTATCGCGAGATGATCTTCTCAGCCTGACGCGAAATGCAACAGATACTAAGGACGAGGAACACGCTCAAACTTTCATGAAATGTTTTATATTAAATGTTTTACGTTCGTGTCCGTCTGTGAATAATCGATATAGTTAAAATTATTTTCTTTTCCAATACGTTTGTCAGTTAGTGACATTTAGTATATTACTATTCAAAGGAATTAAACGACGCTTTTGTTTTGTAATTATTTGCCTTTGATAAAGAAGCAAAAACATTTACAATATGAATATGTACACCAGGTAACGGATGACTTCAAAGACTCAGAGCTCTTCTCCGTGGCCACGGACTCCAACTGGTTCTGGGGGACAGCCTTGTTTTATACTGAATGTTGTTGATCTTCCTTCAGTAGAAAGGCTTCTAAATACTTTTGTCCAAAGCGACATACAAGTGAGGATCTGAGGGCAGGGTCATTTCCTGGTACAAACGGGCTTAAGGTTATGTATGAGTAACGGGCCAACCTAAATGGGTTTTTATCTTATTCTAAAGCTAACAAAATATCAAGCAATGTCAGTGAATATAAACCGAATGTTACGGTTAGCACTTACAAGAGAAGCCCATACTGCCTTTAATGGAAGAAACAGTGGTGTATCATTGAACTGATTTAATCTATATAAATTATCTTAGCATATACTCCCTATAGCAAATTATAGGTTTATTAAAACTAACCCATTAGGTCTATAAGTGCACATTCTATTATATTATATGATCATTTAGCTGCCAGTTTGATATGTCTAAAGGTTACTTGAAAATATTCATACTGTAAGTTTCCTGGGGGGAGAGGGACACAATGAATAGGATTTTTAAATAATCAGTGTTTGATTTATACCTTTAATTCTGGAGAACACATCCATTTATCCAGTTTCTGTACCCACTAGTCCAGAGTCTATCCTGAAAGCTAAGGGTTCAAATTCTGGAGAACCAAAGAATTTAAATATCAAAAAAGTAAAGCCAATTAGAGCATGCTGCTACACCCCTGGGGGAGGGGCTTGAGAGGTCCACCCCACTCGAGTCAAGAAATAGACCAGCTCCACTCCCAGAGGCACACAGTGGCTTTGGCACTGGGACCTCGGAAAAGTCGAGAGACCACCAGATCAGCACAGTATAGCTGAGCCCATTTTGGGGACTGCAATACCATTACAATGCGAACACTGATGAGAGGGAATCACACACGGAAAATTCATATCAAATACAATAAGAGAGTGATTCCAGGGATTTTGCACCAAGTATACTCACTTCGGCAATCCAGTAAATGATGCGGCTCATCAGCTGCTTCAACATTAATCATGCACAGGAGGTGTCCAAGGTGACCAGTGACGACGACCTACTCAGACAGCCCAAAGCACCAGGACAGGAGATAGGAAGCTGCAAGCTCACAGGCAGGCAGAGAGACTGCAGCAGTTTTTCTTTTAAAGGCAACCTGCTGTGAACGTGGACTGGGTAAATACTGAAAAACAACCCACTCCACCATTTCATCCTTAATACTCTCTCCTAACAGCAGGGAAGGATAAAACCAAACCCAATCTTGCTGTATTCCAGGAACACAGAGTAAAATTCACAAATTGTTCAAATTGTCACATTTCAAGCAGGCATACTCAATGTGGTACAATCCAGAAATAAAAATAGGCAAAATAGGCAAGTAGGTAGTTTATTTTAAACAACTGCAATTCCAAAAAGAAAAAAAACAAAAAAAACAACTGCAATTCCGTAACTGATTTGTTTGAAGGTGGAGTGTTTATTTCACACTGAATTAAAATAAAAGTATAATTTGGAAGGGAATGGAAATATCTACAACAGACACTGTGTTGGTAATAAAATCAATTTGAATAACAGTCCACTTACACATTACTTTGCTCTATCCATATCACAAAGCATCTATATTTTATAGAATATCCAATAGTAATAATTGCTGACAAAAAAATCTCCAGAAAATACGGCAGAAGAATCTGGAATTTTGGAAATTTTATCAAAAGGAAAAATATCAAAGAAATGAGAAAAAAAATAATTTTACACAGGGTGGCATGGTGATCAGCACCGTTCTCACACACCTCTGGGACCAGGTTTCGAGTCTCCACTATGGTTCCATGGGTGTGGGGGTTTACTTGTTCTCCCCATGTCGTCGTGGGGTTTCCTTGGTGCTCCAGTTTCCTCCCAAAAACATGCTGAGGCTAATTGGAGTTATGGAGGTGTGAGTGAGTGTGTGAATGGTGTATGTGCCCTGCGATAGGTTAGCACCCCATCCTGGGTAGTTCCCTGCCTTGCCCCCGTAGCCTCTGGGATAGGCTCCATACCCACCATGACCCTGAACAGGACAAGCAGTTTAAAAAAAAAAATGGATAGATATTATTGGACACCTTCAAAGTTTCACAGAATGGTATTAACAATGACAAATGTTGGAAATGCCGCAGTGAGGTAGGTACTTATACATGTGACACGGGAATGTTCGTTGGGCTATCCCTTCTGAAGTAGTGTTGTAGCAATTAGGAAACCGGCTTGGCCTAGCACTGCCACCATGCCCACAATTTTGTCAGATGGGGGGACAGACAGGGCATCAGATCTGAACAAAAACCAGTTCACTACAGTAATAGTGGGAATCAGCACAGCAGTCAGGCAGACCTTATATAACTGGAAATTTAAAACTCCTGACATTATAGACTGGATGGGCTAAATGATCAGAATAGCATCTTTATGGAAGAAATGTTGAGTTGGATTAATGATACCAAAGAAAGGACTGAATTATAGAGCAATACGCTTGGCAAGCTGCTAAAGGCATATAGGGGTAACCGAAGCTTATGACTTCCATATGATTTGATTATTTTGAGCAGTGTGCCATTGTGAATTATGTGCAATGGCCATCTGACTTTCACTGCTGTACATTTGAAGTTTATGATTTATAAAAACATGAATTACAAAAAAAAAATCAGTGAAATTTAACTTTGAATTTATTTTATTTTTTTTACATTATTGTTCTCTTCAAACCAGAAAAAAAAAACTATGTACATAAAGTTGTTCTTTTTCCTTTTTTCGTTTGTTATATAATCTCTAAAACATTCAAAATTCTTAAAGCTGTGGAGGTGGAGCTGACTGGATGGTCTGGGGCCTGATCATGGGGGGGGGGGGGGGGGGTCAATGTCAGAGTTTTAATAGGGCGCTGGAGGAAATGTCTTTCTTTCAAAGGCATTTGGGATTCACCAAACCCAGGACATGTGTGCGATTACAGGATGTTCAATAACAAAAATATAATCAAAATCACAGTGTAGTCTCACCAGGATGGCACATCACTGCCCATAACACTTCACTGTGACATTGGTACTGCAACACATAGAAAGGAGCTGGGCTAAACCCCACAACTATTACTATATGAACATGGGATTCCCACCTGACAACTCAACAGATGATTAAAAAAACCATAAGAGGATAATCTATCTAGCCAACCTACACCTGTGTAAGTGCTTGTGTGCCTCAAAGTTTCACTTGTATAATTTCCCCTATATTATCCTCCCAAATAGGCCACACAACACATCCACACAGCTTAGAACAAGCAAGAAATCCATCTCTTGGAAAGAATTTTGACGGGGCACATGAGGGCTTATTGTGGACTGAGAGACATGTAGCTAAGCGCTGGCCATGTGTGTCTAACCATAACCGATGTAAGCCAACTTCACAGCAAGTACTCCAGTCCATCACACATGGAAAACCATTAATGCCAGAAAGTTTTCATCATGCTAATCATTTTCGTTAAAATCTAGTCCGGTCATTTGATTTCAGGAGACAGCTACGCTAATGTAGGTCACCAGCCCCATCTAGTGGAACCCCTCAGCATTAACAATAACACCACAAAACTACTGTTAAGCACAAATGGACTTGACTGTCACTACTTTACAGTACCATAAACTGGTGTGAAACACAGATATACAGTTCAGCATGAAACAGTGGAAGCTGAGTTTGAGAGCACACACATGAAACACCCCTTAGCCTGCATGCAAGAGTGCACAAATGTAACAGGCCTGTTTTGCACTACTTTTCACACACCCCACCTTGGGGCTTCTGGCGCTGAAGTGGCACGGACAAGCAAGATTAGGAGGCGTGGTCTTTGACCTGGATCTATGGATTATGATTGGTGCAAGACTCCCACCCCAGCCAGTCAACTCGGCTCCAAGTCGGCGTGGACCCGTGGCCAGGGTTCGACACCACAGCTACATGAATGGGCATCAAAAAAAAAAGTTTTTACAAAGTCACACAGTTCAAAAGGTTACAGCCTTCCTTCAATGCAGATCCATTTCTCCACACAAACTATACTGGTGTATGTCTGCTACTAGGGACACATTATAGGTACAACCAAATAAGCTTTGAGCAACCAGGATTCACGTCTTCTGCAGGAACACAGAGGTCCCATTATCCTCTTCTTTGCACAAGTGCTCAAGAACCTTGCCCTCCAAAAGTCACGTTTCTGTAGATCATAGCACTGTTTTGAGTTCCTCTCTTTAAAGAGTTTGCAACCCAGGGCTAATCTGTACAATTAAGGCATGTGAAAAAAAACAAAGGGGAAAAAAGATATGTACATTATTTACATGGCAGCCGGACTGCACTGCATGCGTGAGACTGTGTGCATGTTCCTTTGCAGCTGTACTGTAAGCCTTCAGCGTGTTCAGTCGTGCTCTATGGGTACTGCTGGTTGGCTGTGTGTGTGGTGTGTGTCGTGTGTCCGTTACCAACAGAGAAATCACAGCTGTAAGTTCAGTACGAAAAGCCTTCACTAAACTCAGCCCTTACATGGCAGTCGGCTCTAGCTCCTTACAAGCTGCCCAGAATTCCTCCTCTGGTCCAGAAAACTGTGAACTCCAAGAGGCAGAGCAGAGGGAGCAGTAGCTGGGCATCGCCACTGTTATCAGTCCTTGGGGCAGCAGTTTCCAGAGGCCCTATCCATGTCATCCTCTCTGCCCCTTATCAATCTCGCCCAAAGGGTGACAATGCAGTTTTTCCATCAAAGTACAGGGGGCAGCAGCAGGCTGAAAGGTGCCAAAGAATAAACGTGGGCCAGGTCTACTGAATGCAATCTTGGGTCAAGCAGCAGTGGAGTCGTGGGAGGTCGAGGTCTAGGTCTTCAGTCTTCCTCCTTCCCACAATGCACCGCAGCCACCATTTCTGGCCATCGGCAACTGCCTAAAAACAAGAGTGGAGGGAAAGGGAAGGAGCATGAGGAGTTAGTGGATCTGCTCCTGTCTGCTAATAGCAGCCTGACGTAAATTAGAATACTGGTCAAAATTTAAGACAACGTGAGTATTCCATAACATGCATTTAAAGTAGTTTGCCAGGGGAGCAGGCAACCATACCATTAAAACAGTCTGCTTCTTGTTGTCACCAATCAACATTCACTCGACTAGATTCCTTGGTGTTCCGGAGAAAAAACAATATCTGGGACAGAAAGAAATAGAAACCCAAACACAAAGCTTCTCCCACGTCTCGCCAAGCTTGTCCAACAAGTCAAAGCGCTTTCCATGAGAGTCTAGGGGAAGCTGCGAAACTCCTTGGTCCCCACACCACCATCCAGAGCGGCAGCTTGGCACGTCCCTTCTTGTTACATCCTACTCTGAGGAGCAATCCTGGAACGGGCCGCCGCAGCGCGTGCAAACCCTCCCACATGGAGTTTATTTGTCTTTTGTTGTCATTGTTCCTCTCCTCACTCCTTTTCGGGGAATGAGGTATGGAGGAACACAGGAGTTTATCTTTTTTTTTTTTCCTTTTTTTTCTTAATCCAGTATCTTTTTTATGAAAAGGTCGGTTTATCATTCAAACTGTTGTTGCTGCATGAAAATCCTTCATTTCAAACATCCTTAGTTTTTTTGACATATAAAAATAAGTACATATAGAATTGTGTGTGTTCATGGATGTACATATACAAAAGTCTGTATATATACACACGTAAGCACACATTAACACACAGTACAGAAGGTAAGATCTTTGTCCTTTTTCATACAAAACCAGAAACCTATGAACACTGTCTCCCAGATTGCTGCTCGCTCCCCCGCCCTAAAGAAAGTTCCTCACAGTTTCTAACAAACCAAAGTGCATAGAAAGAGTGTGGGTGTGTGTAATATGCATGAATGTATGTATGTGTGTATGTATAAGTATGTATGTATGCGTGTGTGTGTGTGTGTGTATGGGGGGGGGGGGGGGGGGCGGGGCAGGGGTGCGAGGCAGCAGCCTTCTCGCAGGGGACAGGCAGGAGCTCTCCATGACTGAGGGCTCAGACCCCCAGTCTGGCTTCCTGCTTTCCGCACACTAGCACATACACAAAGGTTTTTTCCATTTCGTAGGTCAAGTACCACAAAAAGTATAGAAAAACAGTTTTTGATTAAAAAAAAAAAAAAAAAAAAAAAAATGAATCCAACCATCATACTGCTTAAAAGTTGCTCCCCCTTCCCAAAGATTCATAAAAAGGGAGCACATACTCGCACACACACGCACACACACACACACAAAATGTGGCTTCTTCATACTTATTCCCCCACAGATCCTATAGCTACAGCATTAAAGGTCAAAGGTCACAGTCGACAGTCAATGAGCGCTTTGACCTCACTAGTTGGAGCAGCTCAGTCTCAGTTCGCACTGCAAACTAGCACCCCCCCCCCCCCCAAAAGAGAAAAAAAAAAACCACAGACATACATGTGATCTGTAAACAACAAAAACCTCCTGTAAGGAATAGAAAAGCTTTTCGTTTCAGAGTCCGTCCCTCTGAAAGGACTGAAGAGGCAGTGTGTTCTGCAGGGTATCAGGATGAACTCACGCTTCCAGCTCATCCTTTCATCTTGCATGTGTGGAAAAAATATCCGCCTGGTAATCTCTCTCTCTTTTTTTTTTGGAATACATTCATGTTTTTGTCTTTTTTTTGTCTTTTTTTTTTTTAAGAAAAGGATAAACAGGCGCATCTTCTCGCCGAGACGACAGGACAGAGGGAAAGAAAAAAGGCAGCAGCCTCCAAACTGAACTGAAATACTTCACACTGTGTGGAACGTGTCCCTACAGCTCATTCCATTCACGCACACACACGCACGCACACACGCACACAGTAAGAACAACAGACCACGTCTTTAAATATACTGATACGAACGCTTTGCACAGTTCTGTTCATAAATAAACACAAAAGAGCAAACAAAAGGGGTAAATTAAATCAGATGAGAATCACGGTCCAAACTGTACAGCTGCTGAATGCAAGAAAAATACAAAAATCATTTTACACCAACAGACTTGCACACACACTCGCATCCACCCCCCCCCCCACTCACTCACCCACCCACACACACACACACACCTGTGCTTGTAGTGTCTACACTTAGCACAGCTATGAAAGCCGTAGAAAGGGGAGCAGGACCTAGAGCCAATAGGGGCAGCGACGTGATGCGGCAGAATGTGTTTACGTTCATATGTACAGGGATTATTCACACAGGTCGGGATGTGACAAAGGGTCACATCCCATCAGACACACACATACACAGAGCTCAGGAAGTACAAAAATCTGTTTTAAAAAAAAGGACAATGGCATCATCACTGTACATATCTTGGAAAGTGATGAGAAAAATATCGTGCAGACTAGTATTCTCAAACTCACTCACACTCACAAAAATATTGATTTCTATACCTAATCTTTTTTTTAATGCAAGTGCAATCTTCAAGTTTTTTTATTCATTTTAATAGCTTTACTTTTTATATAAATGTTTTTTTAAAAAACAAAAAACAGTTTCTCAAGAAAGGATTTGTTTTCTGATCATGTAAAAACCCCCCCAAGAATAATTCCACCTAGTAACCTTCCAGTCGTCTCTCTCTCACTCACACACACACTCTCTCTCTCTCTCTCTCTCTCTCTCTCTCTCACACACACACACACACAAACTTGTGTATGTATGCATGCGTGTAGAATTGTGATCTTAAAAAGGAAAAAAAAAAAAAAAAAAACCCTATTTCAAATCCCTCTTAATAAAGTGCAGTAGTTTCGATTAAGGTGCTTACTGATATAAGTGCCAGAAAATCTCCTCTATTTGCTGTCTCTCCGCCCCCCTCCCCCCAACCCTACCCCACCTACACTCCACCCCTTCTCTACCTCCTTATGGAGGTGGGGGTGTAAGGCCAATCCGCTCTTTGCCCCGGCCTCTCCCCTAGAGTGCACATTCATCATCAGGGTGTCTGAGTGTCAGACAAAAACAACAAAAAACAAAAGAGATAACAAAAAAAGGCCTCAGGTAGCTATTGCTGTGGATCAATACTCCTCCACCATCTCCATCTCACTCATGCTTAGCCGCTCCCCAGCGCTGTGGAATGAGTACCCTGTGGGGGATGAGGAAAGGACAGTTAGAGTAACATGTCATAATCAGGACAGCCCATAATCACAAGGCATCCTGAATCTGGATGGGACCCTTCTATTAACTACCTTAAATGGTAGCATGTGCTCATGCCTTACAACTGCTCACTTTGGCATGACCGGCCTGCGAGAAGGTAAAGGCCCATCTGGCTGCCTAAAATGACTCAGAATCTTGGAATTAGCACAAATGCAGCTCCAACCAGTAATGGCGTCAGACTCTAACTGTTAATGTTATACAAAGTCCCGCTCTAAGTGTAACATTCGATCACCTTAGGACCGACCTTACAGAGCACAGTGTGATCCAGAACGATCTGGTTGAAAAAGTCATGGTTCCTGCGCTCATAAAGCTTGCTGTGTGACCCTCAGATGAGTCACAGAGCTAAGGAGGGTGAAGAGGAAGCCCACCTAAGATGCTGGGGTCAGAGTGCAACATCATGGACTGCTTTTTCTTCATCTTGCTCCCTTGGCCATCGTACACGCCGCCCTTCCCCATGTGGGCTGCCTGGAACATCGACTGCAGCGTGGGGTTCACGCCCCTCATCGAGTCCTAGGGAAACAGGAGTGAATGGCAGTGATGTCAGCATCACACGTCTATACAGTCAGACTGGGGCTCTCTGAACATCAACAGGCTGAACATCCTGCGAGTTTAACCTCAATTGCTTCACTCAAACATCAAGATCTAACAGAACTATAACCTGTAACTGCAAGCTTCACAAATGCACGCCGTGTTAAACTAGATCAGGGGTCACCAACTCCAGTCCTGGAGGGCTACTATCCAGCAAGTTTTCTATCCTACCCGGCTTCTGATGTGCCACACGAGTTCTCAGGTAAATACCAGGAGCAGGTGTGGCTCATCAGAAGCCAGGTAGGATAGAA
>JAUMHC010000003.1:3870150-3895221 GCA_032359785.1 Heteromormyrus szaboi | reverse complement strand
GCATTTGACCCATATGTGACTTTCGTGACATAGCAGGGGGCAGCTAATTCAGCACCCGGGGAGCAGTGCTTGGGGGCAGTACCTTGCTCAGGATACCTCAGTGGTGACTTGCTGGTCGGGGATTTGAACCTGCAATCTTTCAATTACAAGTGCGCTTCCCTAACCATCAAGCCACCACTGCCCACTAATACACCACTGATAACCACCACTAATGCACTCATATACCACAAGCCCTGCTTTAACTCGTAAGCAATCGCTCGACGCCAAGCTGTCTGCACGACCTGCAGCACCCCCTAGCTGTCATGGGAGACAGCAGCCTGCAAGTACACATCCTGCCTGAGACCCGGGTGCAAATAGCCTCGGTCACCTCGAGCCAGAAGGCCGGCTTTTAAAAGAGCTGTTATTTTAGTTATTTGCTTACGAAGTGCATAAATCACATTCCCAGCTGTGGAGAGAGGCTGATGCCCTTACTAGAGGTCCTGCCATAATAATCCTGGCCGCTCACGGCAGAGGTGACACAGGCACGGTAGTTAAGTTTCTTTTAACCGGTCAGTTCAGTCTGACTGGGATGCTTTTAGCACTTACAGGCTACAAGCCCTTTCAGAGAGGGCGTCACATGGGCACGGGAGCCCATAACTGCACGGCGGCGGGGGGGGAAGGGGTCGGTGTCTGGGTGCCTTACCCTGTCCAGTGGAGCGGACCAGGTCTGAGCGAGCTTCACCAGGCTAGGTATGGGTCAGGCTGGGGTGAAAGGCCAAACGGTGTTTACTGCTGCTCACAGAGTTTCCGGGGGTAATAGCTGCCTAGTTTGGGCTGGGGGGAGGGCTGAAGAAGAACCGAAGGTGTGGCCCTCAGCCACAAAATTTAAAAAAAAAAAGAAAAAAAAAGACAGACCACACACCCCCCCCCAAAAAAACAAAAAACAAAAACAGTATAACAGGAACGATGATGAAAAAATAAAAACAATACCACCAATATCAATAAACTAAATGTTCAGCTGCAGGCGTAAAAATGAAAAAGAGCAGTGTGGAGTGCGTGAGGCGTGCAGTGCCAGGCTCCTCCCCTTCCTCCCTCCGTCTCACTGCCCAAACCGCGTGTCACAGCACTTCCTCTCCGCTCAGCTCCAGATTCTTGTGTGTGTGTCTCTCTCTCTACTTTCCTTCCTCCTGTGAAAATAAAAGGAGGAGACAGTGAGGCTCCATTGCCACGCAGGTGCAGGGATGGTGCAGGGATGGTGCAGCGAGGCTACTTGCAACCTCCCCCACCCATCAAAACCTGTTTGTTTCAGTCATTTCTCATTTCAATTAGTCAAATTGATACAAGACATCATTTTAGGTTACTCCCAACCAGAGTCTCCCAGGACACCCCCCTTCCCCAAATCAGAGATGCTCTTCATCTCCAAAATCAGGGGGCCAGGCTGCCCCACCCTGCCCCTTCTGAGACAGGACTAAACATACTCCAGGGATTCAGAGGGCGAGCAGATCTCTGTCAAGTACAAGAATTTTTTCCTTAGTTGCAATGATGCATTTCACAGGTCTGTTTTTTTTTCTTCCAGGGTCAAATCCAATCAAAGACAGAGAAGGGGAGGGTCTTTGGACCAGTGTTTCTGTCACTATACGTTTATGAATGTTTTAAAAAGGAATGTTTTTATTATAAAATCATTCACATTTAGATTGATAGTGAAATCCACGTTTTATTAGATTACAGATGTACCTTTAACTTGATAGTGATATGTTGTATTAACTTATAGCCGTATATTTACCTTGGGAGCAACATTAATAATCTGTCAGTTATACTATCAAGCTAAACGCAAGTGGTTTTTTAATAATGATAAAAACACCCTTAAAACATTCATAAATGTACAGTTTCAGAAACACTGGTCTAAAACACATCCTGCGTTGTGACACATGTAACCACCTGAGAGGACCCCTGCCCCGCAGTGGAAAAAATGAAGCTTTTTCCATAAGTATCTAGAAGCAGCACACATTGATTTTTTGAAATTTTCAGTTTGTCAAGCACTTAAGTTTTGTTTTTGGAATTTTTTGTGCTGTGATTCAAAAAAGACAAACATTTACCTGCACCTTTATTCCTGTTTACAATCATTTACATAACTATCACTGTGTATGGGTAATGACAAAAGGTAAGCCTCAAAATGCATTATTGTGGCACTAAAGGCACTGTGACAAATTTGGGTACACCTAAATTTAGCAGCAGTGCACCAAAATGAAAAAGTTAGCCACACCAGTGCAACCAATGCAAAAAGTTAGGCTGGAGGCCTGCATCCACATATACAGAAATCTGCTCCTTTAATGTTTGATTTTCCCAAAACACGTTTCACCATTTCAGAAAACAACGGCAGAGCAACAGAACCCACAAACTGACCTAAACTCTGAAAAAACTTCTAAGACATGATTCCCAAATGGAAATGAGCCAGTAAAATCAACATGGATATGTGCGACCTTGATTACCTGGTCTGGAGGAACTGGTTAAACCCAAACTGAATGAGGAGCAGACTATTAACATCTGTAAAACCAAGCAACCAAAGCTAATTTCGGAGTGACAGTGTCAGCCTGCAGAAACAGTAAGGAGCTGCTCTGAAACTCTCCAGAGCGTGCTGACAGAGATAATAGAAAGGGGCAGGAATATAACAGACTCCATAGCAAAAAAAGACTTTACATTCAGTAGTGAAATGCAAGGTCATTTCTGTACTGCAAAGGGCACTGTCTGTGCACGCAGGTAGAAATCGCCCAAGAAGTGTCATTTTTAAAATGCATGCATGGGCATGTTATACTTAATTCCAAAGTAATCCTGCGTTTCTTGGTACAGCTGACATCACAGTTGTTTAAAAAACTTGAGACACTTGCCTCCACCCCCCTTATAATTAAGTTTTGTCTACAGACTAGTGCTGTCCCAAACGATTATTCGTTAAATGATTAATCTAGCGATTTTTTTTCTCGATTATTCGACTAATCCAACAACTAATTCTTCGACTGATCTGATAAATTTATTGTAAAGCAATTATTTTCAAGTCTTTGAATACAATAATTCACCCCCTCCCCCACACACACAAATCTGAAATTCTCATTAACATTTCAATTTACTAAAACTAGACTGAAGTTAATCACTGCAATAGTTTTTACTTAATTATTTCAGTACACCTTTTTGACTTTAATGTTGAAATAGATGCTAAAACATGGAATGATTTCATAACTAGAGAAACACATTTTTTACAAACACTAGCAAAGGCAGCTTATAGTTAAGCTTACTTCAGTGAGTAAGGAATGATTTAGGCTACAGTGTGTAAGAGTAGTTGTAAACAATAATTTGTCTCACTCTTAAATGACAGAATTAGTAAACAGAAAATATAAAACAGCTGACACAGCGTTATTAACGTCAGCTACAGCAGAGGTGCCAAAAAGGTGTCATGACTGAAGTATTCCCAAACTTTGGAAGACCGCATGCGAGCCTTTTTGCCACGCATTTCTCCACAGGCTCCAGAGCTCTGCAGGTAGATGCAGCCATGTTGCCTCGCGCGCGGGAGGGGGCAGGCGGCAAATTTCCTTTTTGCGGGGTGGTAGGAGATCTCTCATAAATATTAATGAGACAAGTGCTACATGACTGGCCAGTGCATGCCTTACAAAATAGTGTGGTACTGCTGGCACTGGCGATATTAGACAAAACTATATCGGAATTCAGTCTATAATTGATATAGTTTTAATGGTGCAAGCAGTGAAACATCTAGCCAGCTTATTAGCGGAATAACTTTGTATTGTAAATGAAAACCATGCCGCAGGTCCAATACATAAAATATTGTAGGTCTGGCGAAGAAATCATCAGGTGGACAGTAAAGTTCAGTTATTAGCAGACTGTTTTATTGCACAGTTCTTAAAAGGACAGTGTTAATGTGCTCCCGAGGGAATAAAGTACTTTCTCTTACAATACGTTTAGCTTATCAAAGTGCATTGCAGTTACAAAACATTTATGTATTTTTACACAATGACACTAAAAATTCCACGGCGATGCATTTTTATAATCAACATCGTCAATTACGTTGAATAATCGTCCCAGCCCTACTACAGACATTTACCAGTACAAACATACATGTTCCCTTAGGCTTCAACTGAAAAACAGAAAAATATATAAAAAGGCTTCTGATTTTATAGGAGTCTGTATCATCCTATTGCTTCACTTGCAAGCAAATGAAGAGAAAACTCAAATGTGAAGGTGATTTGGCAAATTCACAGCACTTGACAGCATAAAGTCATACTAAGCTTGATGTGACATAACCTGAACAGGCAGCGCAACTGGAAATGAGCAAGGACAGCTATGCTGACATAGACGGCCATTTCCACACTCCGAAGATCAAATTCAAAAGGTCTGTTTCAAAAAGGTCTAACTCCACTTGTTACACCAATGCAGCTCACTCCTGGATTGAGGTGGAGCTGTAGGAAGCTCTAGGGATTCCGACTGGCTCACAGGTACCGTAAAAATCATCAGTGCCCGCAAGTAAGAAAAAGAAACTGCTTGACCGCAAAAGTAATAAAACTCCTGCCATGGAGCACGTCTTTGCAACAACTGCATTTGCGTTTCGTCAATCATCTTGCCACATTTCCTTTGGAGTGCTGCTTATAGCAGACAGTTTAAGCCTGTTCATCAGCAGGACATAAGCTGTGCATTGATAACTAACCCACCCAAGGACACCACATTAATTCTTAAATCAACCTGCGAGGGACCTTGTGCGTGGGATGTTCAGAACCTAAGCAGCATAAAAAAGCAACAGAACCCAAGGTTGTCACTCAGGAATTTCATTTGCATGGGGGGGGGGGGGGGGTGATTTAGACAGACTTGAGATTCTTATGGTCAACCTAGGGGGAGACCAGCCTTTCTGAGACCCGCCATGAGAGTAACTGTCCGTATCGTGTCATGTTACTAGACCTCAGTGCTGCTTTATTTAATGTTCAATGAACATGTCAATGTTTGGCATGTTTCAGATGTGCCAGGGATTGAATTTCTACAGGCAGGAGATCAGCAAGCTCATAGCCACACAACACATAATGCTTGTATATCCTAATAAGGCTGTTTGGGTGATTCTCACAAAATCTTGGTTTCAAAGATTTCAAACATGAAGTTTTTAAAAATGAGTTACATCAACAAATTTCTTTTTTAGGTCATTAATAACCAGGTCTGATGTATTTCTAAGGATAAATATAAAATCATTTACAGAATTTTTTTTTTTTTTAAATTTTAACAAGTCCTTTAAAATCTCATTCCCGTAACAGTCTGAAAACATCAAGACCATTAAGAAAACCAATACATTTTCACATTTTTAAAAAGTTGTTTAATCACAGACATGCTCAGTCACTTGAAACTGAAATAATGTATATTCTTAAATTAACATTTTTATTTGATTTTGACTGATTTGACCACAACACCTTCCGGAATCTACAACCTAATATTTTTCGTATTTGACAGAAACTTTTGAAATAATGTGGCAAACCTGCAGGAACACAACATATAGATTCTACACATGCATTTAAAAGCAAACTACTATTTTTTGATTTATTAAATTACTATAAAATGGACACCTGTTTCGGTAATGATACAGAAGTTTCATAAATGAGGTTGATGGTTTCATGAGAATCACCCATTTTGTGTCATCTGATCAAGTCACATATGCATTACATGAGAGATCTCCATCAAGGCATCAAGTGAGCCACCATGCTTGTTGCATCTTTTTTTTTTTTATTATATTACTAGACCATGAGGAAAGGTCTTTTTCTGATCAGGACAAACAGGAACTAGCACGCTATGAATGAGGACGACATGGGAATCAGGGCGGAAGCTTGGTATTGACAAAGAATCCACACACTGGGCTGCTAATGAGACCAAAGCGTTATCCAAAAGGGCCACAGCAGAGGCCCTCTGGTCGTCAGAATAAAATAATTACATATTACGTCAGTGGTACATTCCATAACAACACAATTGCAATAGCTGCTTTAGAACATTAATTTGCAAACCTAATTTTGCCCTTAACCGTCAAGTTTATTAAATTCAGTTGGCATACAGAATTCATACTGAATTTAAAAAAACTACAAAGTGGGAGGAACCAAAACAGCTGATCTCAACTAAGACTGTGTAGGCCCATTTTAAACACAAAACAGAACTTTCCAGAAAAATTAAGTAAAACTGAAACCCTTGCCTCATTTGCAGTCAGGATGCAGTCAGACAGTGCTGATTAAACAATTGAGGGGGATCTTTAGTTTTTCAAGCTCTGGGGTTTTACCAGGTAAAAAATATGGTTATGCTTATCATGTCATTGCCTTCAAGCAGTCTGCACCTTTAATGCGTTTTCCACAAAGAAGAATTTGATACCATCTACAAAGTTGGCTGTCAAATTCCACAAAGTCCAAATAGTCTATAAACCTTGTGAGATTCATCCAAAAGCAAATACCGGCACAGGGCCAGCAAGACAGCAACTCTCATGTACCAGCAGTGAAGCGAGCTGCACTGCTCTGGACTGACATTTCCCCCACCATTTTGGACCCAACTCATGGATAATGGGCACAAATGGCTGTGAAACACAACAGCGACATTCAAGATTTGCTGGGTTTGGGGTGGGGGGGCATTATTTTATGCATCACCTTGTTGACCCATGTGAACTCAAAAGCTTCAATTTCTGGGAAGAGCGAACACAAAATTCTATATACATCACAATGAGGGATCAGACAAATGCAGAAAACTTGGAGCTGCTGAGGACTTCTCATGATACTGTACTAATGGAGTTGTGTCTATTTTTATCCATAAAAAGAAAACTTCCACCAAAGTATTTTCATGAATTTTACAAAGTCTCGGGAGATCTTCTCTCATCAGCACTTGCTTGCGAATGCCCAGGAAACCTGCTTGGATGCTTTAACATTTGGACTGACTTCCCCCCATTAAAGAGGAATGAAACCTTAGATCGTGATGGCAGATGGGGGGGGATAAAACCCCAGATCTTTAAGCCTGCCTCATGTTAGGTCTCATGCTCCATAAAAACAGCAACCACAACGGCAGTTTATAATAAGGACTTTCAACAAAGAATTTAGGTAAGCCATCCATCTACCAACACCTTATCCTGATTCTGGGGGGCACAGGCTGGTGTACACCCTAGACAGGATGCCAGTCCATTGCAGGGTACACACACACACAATGCTAATTAGCATGTTCTTAAATGTAGAGAATAAGGCAGAGTACCTGAAGGAAACCCACACAAAGCGCGGAGAACATATAAACTCCACACTGTGGTGGTGGGATTCAAACCCTCATCCCTTGGAGATTTGAAGAATCAGACTGCTTTGTCTTTAGCTTGTCCTCGGTTACCATAACATGTGCCTCCTTTCCACCAACATGGAGCCAGTTCTTGCCTAGTGCCTTTTGAGAACGTGCCCGCAGATCAGAAATGTGACGTAGGCAGAAGTGAAAGTAAAGGTTAATCTGTATTTTGTTTTTCGGATTTATTTTGATTGGTTTTGGATTTAAAATTTTTATAAACCGAAAAAAAATGTTTTCAGAATGTGACTCATTGCTCCCTGTCTCTATTGACTGTATTCATTTTATTGTCTGTAAAGGCTTCCTATCTGTATGTGCGAGTTAATTCTCACCCACTGTTTTAGTGCTGTTCTTTTAAGGATCGCGCAATAAGGATCGCGAGTCTTCTAAAAACTGAACTTTGCAGTCCACCTCATGATCTCTTCACCATTCAAGCTTCACAATATTAAATATTATATTTAAATCGACCTGGAGCGTTTACAATTTATTAAATTGATTTTTAATTTCTACAGAATAAAAAAAAATGCAACGTCTCATTTATGTGAATTATACAAGTGTTTTAGTGCAAGCCAATATTTTACATAAAATCTTGTTTTTAGCAAATATAATCCATACATGCTATTTTACGACATTTTGTCTTCGTAAAGGCTACCCCGTCTGTGTGTGTGCAAATGAGTTTATTCTCACTTGCTGTTTTACCATTGTCTTTTTAAGGATCAAGCAAAAAATCTACTAAAAGCCGAACTTCGCAGTCCACCTCATGATCTCTTCACCACTCGAACACCACAACATTTTATTTATTCCACCTGCAGCACATACTATATTATTAAATCTGGCCAGCAGACCGATCTTCCGTTTTTCACATTAAAATGATGTAACGTTATTCCACTAGTAAGCTGGCAAGTTGCTTCACTGCAAGCACTGGCGATATTAGACTAAACTATATTTTGTTATGGATTGAATTTTCCGGGTATGAGGTAGGTTTGGATGCGATAGCACATCCCACTTTCGCTGACACTACAGTGCCAAATTCTGAGACCAGCTTTTCTGTTGTACTGGAGCCATTTTTTCCGGCCCAGGACCAGATTTTTGGGGTGGAAACGAATGGAACTAGTTCCGGATTGGGAAAAAGTCTGGCACTGACACCAGCACCGCGTTGGTGGAAATGAGGCAACAAATAATTCTATTGCACACAGAGTTATCCCTCTGGGAATGAAACAACATAATACCAAAATACCAGAAACAGTGAAAAGATGCAAAGTAATAACCAAAATTATTAGTGTACTTACGTGATGCACGTTTCTGAACAAGATAAACAGAGACCTCATAAAAACCCAATTCAGCAAGGAGACCCTGAATGCCAGATCTGTGGGAATTTACACTGGACTGTCACACATTTGACACTTCTCTCCATATCAGCAGGTGATTAACTTCACTGGTGTTTAAAGTGCATGCTTGAGAACAGAGAAGGTTTGACTGCAGTGCATACAATTTATAAAGTATCATTATACAATGACTTTATAGTAAGGGGAAGTAACAGCCAGCAGACAGACAGACCTGGGTTTGGATAACAGAGGTTCACACTCAGTGCAGTCTCACATACTCTCTCATACACACAGTGTAGTCTCATACAAATGCACAGTGAATGCTCTCTCTTTCTCTCTCTGACACACACACATATTACAGGCTCTCACACGCTGTCATAGACAGTGTAGAGACACACACAGGGCAAGATCACAGACAGAGTGCAGTTACACACACTCATTATAGTGTCACAGGCACACAGTGAAAAGCCACACACACACGGTGCAGGACCATTCACAGAGACACACACTCACACACACGGTACAGAGTCTCTCACATGCACGGTGCAGCGTCACACACAGTACACTCTCACACGGCACAAAGTCTGTCATACACATACGGCGCAGCAGAATTCACACACAGACACACATACGGTACAGCGTCTCTCACAGACACACACACAGTGCAGTGTCACACACACGCTGCAGTTAGACAGACACACACGGTACAGTCTCTCACGCACATGGTTCTCTCATACTCAGACACGGTGCAGAGTCTCTCGCGCACACACATACATACACGCACATATTTAGTGCATTGTCTCTCGCACACAAACATACATCCACATACATACACGGCGCAGTCCCTCACACACACACACACACACACACACACACGATGCAGTCTCAGACACATGGTGCAGAATCTCTTTCACTCCCTTCACCGCCAGCACTCGGATAAACAAACATGGAGACACGTCGCTGCTCCCCCACTCCCCAACACCGCGTCGAATGATTACAGGTCGATAATGGACCAAGCTGAGCCAGCCCGGATTTACTGTAACACACCCAAAAACGACGAGGGTGCAGGAAACGAAAATGTGCGCGTATGGGTGCTTGTGTGTAGCCGGGGTGCCCATGAGCATTAACATACACACCCCTCCCCATATCCTCGGTAAAGCCTTCAACCCTACCCCGCTGCTCGCTAAGGCCTCCTTCAGCCGTTTCCAAATACACGGATAAAAAACGAAGCTCTGCCGCCGCCCCGGGGAGACTAAACACACCGAAATTCAGCGTGCACAACCCTATTACCGGCGTCACAAACAGAGGCAGGGGCGGCCGGTGGCTGGAGAGCCAGAGCCGGCAGAAGGCAGCGCTCACCTCCGCAGAGCCGCCGCTAGCTGGCTGGTGTTTCGGGCGCTTCGGCCGTGTCCCGTCCTCACTTCTTGTGCATTGGTGTGCGTCTTCGTTTTTGGGTGTTTTTATCGGGTAATGTTCTTTCTGGGTAATTTTTCTTTTGTCGTTTTTGTTGTTTTTTTAGTTTTTTTGTTTTTTGCTTGCCCGTCTCCAACGCTCGCTGCGTGTTTATACGTGCTCTCGGTCTCTCCTGTTGTTTGTGTTTTAGAAAGATGGCCGTCCTACCCTCACCACGTGACTCGTTTCTTTTGGGCCGGGGGGGCGGCGTGGGGTTGTAACACCATAACTATTAAAATGTATATTGCGTTGAGGGATAGCTAAAACATTATAGTGGGTGTATATGTGACATATGTACTTATATGCATTGGTGCCTGAAACAAAACTGATCAAAGTGTAGCTCACATACTCCTGTCCTTCTGCACACAGATGATCTCTACTCGTAGCTCGTCCAGTGTTTGGAAATAATTCCCCTATCACCCTTTAGGAATATCGAGCTTCTGACACCCCTAATTGTCATTATCTTGTCATTGTCTTATGCATGCCATTAAAGGCATGTTTACTGCGTTGCATCTCAAGCAGTTACTTAATCTCTAGTCGGACAGTTCGAAGAAAAGGGCCCAGTATGGTAGTACCATGCAAGTCCTGTGGCCTGTACTACGAAGCGGGGTTACTGGCTTATCGGGGTAACTTGTCGGATTTAAGGTAGTCTGAGCAAAATGTAAGTGAACGAATATGAAGTCCATTTAAACTCTGGTACCTTAAATCCGACAAGTTACCCCGATAAGCCAGTAACTCTGCTTCGTAGTACAGGCCACTGGTCAGGTCATCCAAAGGGCTTTACTGTAACCTTGTTTGCAGGTTTTTTTTTCTTTTGTGGGAAACGGGTAGCACAGGACTTAATAACTCGAAAGTTAATTCCCAATTGGGACCGCCATCCTCTCCAAATTCTAATGGTTATAAGGCGCAGCGTAAACTACCCCATTATTTTAGAAACCAGCGTTATTACTTAATCGTGAAATCGTGTATATGCATTTATACATCACCAGTGATTAAGTGATGCCGATATTAAGAAACAGGTGTAACAAGTGAACAAATAAGAAAATAAGAAATATGCATATGTGTGTGTGTGTGTGTATATACAAACAGGCTCCATAAAACGCTATATACATCAGGCTAGAAATGTATTATGTCATAACACTAAATGTCCACTTGAAGGCAGCATAGCCCAGAATCCCAGAATGACACGATAACTCGCAGGATATCTTCCTGCTTCCATTCGAGTCTGTTGGAGTGAACGTTCTTAATTCTGCTGTCTCGCCGAATTCAGGACTGTTACCCAGCATGCAGGCCTTGGCTGCTGTGAACCCCAGGGCTGCAACAAGCATAAACGCAGACGCTTCTCACAGCAGTTTAAAATCGAGTAGGGGCTAGATCGATTTTTAAAAAATTACGAACCACATTATGACGAACGCTGGAATTAGGGTTGCCACCTGGGATCGTCCCATATTGGAAAATAAATCAATACGGGATCCGATGTGTCACATCGCATTTCGGTGGGAGTTGGCGTAATGTATTTATGTATTTCTTCCATGACGTGTGGGAATATGGCTATAAATCGGCGTGATAGCAAGAGCAATCTGCGTTCAGATGTTCGACGCGTTCGCACGCTGAGGTTGTTTCCGTCTGTCACTGTGCCTTATGGCAGAAGGCAGCGTCTACTGTTGAGAAAGGAGAGTGTGCTTCATCTGCAAAACCTGGGATGTGGTCATTTTGCCTGTATTATAACTGTTTGATTGTCGAATCAGTAACCCAAACCAAATCTGAAGAATATGATTAGAAGAGGGATTGATATCCATCCATCTTCCATGCCCACAGGGTTTACAGCTCGTACACATCTGGCGTGACACACTTTCAGATTGTCATACTCACAGAAGAAATGTATGGCAAAACTATACTATTCCATTATAAACCTAAAATTAGCTACATCAAAAGCACTGGGTAGTTTGCAAACCCTACAAACTATTTGCAAGGTAATAAAAGTGTTAAAGACACGTATATGTGTGTGCATGTATGCAGTATTGCCAACTTTGGTCAGCTGGCTGGTGTGAAATTTTCAATCCAAGACAAGTCTGCACACTCATTTATGTATCAGTTTTATTACCTTGTAAATAGTCTGTAAGGCTTGCAAATTACCCACAACACTTTTGATGCAGCTAATTTTAGGCTTATAATGGAATAATATAGATTTGCCATAAGATTTCTTGCATGAGTGTGAGTCAGAAAGCGTGAGTGTCACACCAAATGCATGAGAGTTGGCAACCCTGTGTATGTGTGGATTTGTCTTGAATTGAAAATCTCCCATCAACTAGCAGGCCAAAGTTGACAACCCTGTACCCAGCTATCCAGTACAGAGATAGACTCTGCCAGAAAATGTGCATGGGGGGCACCCTTCATTGGAATCCAGCGCATCAGAGGACACAAACGACCGTGGGCAGTTTTTGGCGCTTTTCCACTGGCATACAGTAACCGACCTGTACCCCAGCCATACCGCGATGAGAGACTAGTTACAGTGCGGTTCCTGCTCATTTCGGTTTTCCACTGCAGAAGGGTCAGCTCTGTAAAGGCATTGCCGAGTTTGGAGAGCGACAGTGACGCAAAACTGAAGAGACACATTTACTCTTCACATGGTGTACGTCACAATTTACTATGTGCTAATATCCACTAACATGTCTGTGAGAATCACTGTGTTATGTTAGCATGGAATGCTAGTGGAATTAGCATTAGCCTGCGTTTGGTGATGCGACCGGCTTGGCATAGTCACATTTTCGGCCCTGCTAGTAACCGGGGCAGTGTCAACGTGAGTACGGCTCAAATAATTTACAATGGAAAATCGCCTTTTCGTAGCTTGGTTCATGGTGGCAGTGGAATAGCACAATTATAGACAACTAATCACCCAGGCGCACTTTTGTGGACCGCTGGAGGAAACTCCAGAAGATGCAGTTTGGAAGTATAAACCATCATGTCAGAGAGATGGAAATGTATGAGCAAACAGAGAAGGAGGAGACTAAACTATTTAAACAAAGTGTTTCACATATATACTGTCTAAGATAGTGTTCTTCGCATATATACTGTCTAAGACAGTGTTACCCATGCATGCTGTGTTTTTGATTTGCAGTACCAAGCATGTGAGTTTCATGATTTGATTAGTTAGGGGGTGGGAGAGATGAAGTTGCTCGTCTCAGCCCATCTTGATCATCACGTAAGAGAAAGACAACAGCTGATTTTCCCTGGCTCATCGTTGGAATGGCATCGGTGGGGCACTCAGGGTATGACAGCAGTGGTGACCTCATTCCCAGTGGCTGACGCCCGTCAGTATGTCGCCCACGTAAGGGGGGACTTCCTGCTCAGATGTGTGTTGCTGATACCCTGAGGACCCCTCGCTGGCACGAAGCGCTGCGGACTGGGTGGCCGGGCTGCTACAATGACGCTTTAGTTTCACAGACCATCCTGGCTAGAGATGCACCCTATGAATCATACCCCCTCCGGATCCTGAAATGAAGTGACTTTTCCTGATTCCGACGTCACCTTTCTCAGCAAAACAGCCGCTGATCATCTCAGCTGATGACAAAAGCTAATCAGGAACCCCGGCAACAATCAGCCATCATGGAGCAATCGCCACACAGCTTCTCGTGTCGTCTTCTCAACAAAGCTTTTTATGTCCTGTGTCTGTGTGTGCTGGAAAGGAGAGGTCATCTGTCCTGGGTAACCCTGAGGATTTCAATGTGAAGTACAAACGGATGGATTCACATGATCAGCACTGAAAGAGAGGCGAGAACAATGAGAAATCAATGTAACCAACAAAGTGGATGGTAGGAAACAAGGGCTATACCCAGAATGCATCTGGGCTCATGGTGTGACCCAGAAACGAGGCCTTCCTGCACGCGGCACCTTATCAATCAACACGTCAAATTTCCTCTCCTGGTTTTCATTCATGTTTTTTATCTAAGAATAATATTTTGAATTTAAATACGAAATAGCTCTGTGATAAAAGAAGAAAAAAACAGGAAAAAACTATACAAACATCCTTCAAAATATTTGCATCGTGACAAAGCCTGATTGAGAGGCATTAGAAAAGGAAACGGCAGCAAAACAATATCGTACAAAACAGGACAAACAAAGTTTCTTTAAGGTCCAGAAAACCCAGCGGTTCCCATCATTGGGGGAGATGAACCAGCGTCTGTGAGAGGGCCCAGGCCAGAGGGATGGATCTGCCGGATGTCCTTCGCTGTTTTTCCAGGCGACCGTGTTATCGGTGGGAGTTTGTCTCCGTGAGTCAGATGCACGCTCCAGCGTTCTCACGTAGGCCTCACCATCACCCTGCCTGAACCCGACTCCTGCCTTCCCTGCTTCCAGTCTTTTGTCCCCGTGAACTTGCTAAGGACACCCAGAGACATGCTCCCTGCTTGAACACCAGCAGCATTGCTCTTGGCTTCCAAACAGACAGGAATATATATAAATGATCGTCTTATAAATGTGACATAATGTACATTCAGAAACAGAAATGTAGGTAATGTTGGTATGAGAGACAGGGGAGGTAAGGGTAGCTGAGTGTGGTCAGTCTCTGTGCAGTGATTGGTTGGCTGTGCTGTCACATGGGCATGCTGAGAGCGGGGCATTCGTCCAGAAAGGCTTCCACTATCGCACTAACATGTATATGATCTTATGTGCGTCTGCGGTGCTTGGCATAAAATGGCGAGTTACGTGATCATCAGACACACGAATGTCCACATCCCCACAGTTTAGTTAATCCAGTTTAGTGCTACAAACACAGCATGCTGTCCTAGTTTTCAGTTTATGTGGATTTTTCTCATCCTTTGATTCTGGGCTGGTCCATCTGAGGGCTGCCCCCTGCTGTACTGTCTGTGCATTGCTCTGGAAATCCATTGGGCCTGCTCTAGGACCCATCCTATTCATGCAGCGTTCCAGTCAGCTGGCCCCACCCGTCCCCAGGAGCGCTGATCAGCTGCCATCTCGGCGACAGGCTGCCGCTGAGTCCAGCAGGAGGCGCACTTTGCCACCTAGGAAGTTTGTGTGGACACGGAGCAGCTCGGGCATGGAGGACACACGCCAAGTTTCCTCGTGGGCAGTGCCACCTGTTGGAGGCATGTATTCCTGAGGTGGACCAAGGGAAGGGGTGGTGACAGTGGGAAAAATAAAATCAGTATTCTCCCAATTTTGTACCAACCTGCACAATCTTCCTGACCAATCAGGTGGTTAAATGCATATTTCTGTTTCTGCCTTAATGTCATGTCTATGATATGTTTATGTATCTTAGTATTTACATTCACGACGATTAATAAAAACAATACTTCAGCTTCATCAGTAATGGGTCACAGAGGAGCCTATGCCAACCAATCACATGGCACAAGGTAGGGGACACCCTGGACAGGATGCCAACCAATCACATGGCACAAGGTAGGGGACACCCTGGACAGGATGCCAACCAATCACATGGCACAAGGTCGGGGACACCCTGGACAGGATGCCAGCCAATCACAGGGCACAAGGTAGGAGATACCCTGGACAGGATGCCAGCCAATCACAGGGCACAAAGTAGGGGTCACCCTGGACAGGATGCCAGCCAATCACAGGGCACAAGGTCGGGGTCACCCTGGACAGGATGCCAGCCAATCACAGGGCACAAGGTAGGGGACACCCTGGACAGGATGCCAGCCAATCACAGGACACAAGGTAGGGGTCACCCTGGACAGGATGCCAGCCAATCACAGGGCATAAGGTAGGAGATACCCTGGACAGGATGCCAACCAATCACATGGCACAAGGTAGGGGTCACCCTGGACAGGATGCCAGCCAATCACAGGGCAAAAGGTAGGGGTCACCCTGGACGGGATGCCAGCCAATCACAGGGCAGACACATTCACATATACAAACACAGACCTTAGCCAATAGAGATGGCAGTTCATCTAGACTGCATGAGCATGGTAGGAAAATGGAGTGCACAGAGGGAACCCCCATGAACAGGGAGCAGTGTGAAGCCCTTAAAATGTACCCTTAACCCCCGGCTCCAGGGGTACTGCATGCTGGCTGACCCTGTGCTGTGACTCCTGAGCCTGCTCTCACCTGTATGTGTATCTCATGAAGAGCAAAATGGGGCAGGCAAAAGGAGAATTAATTCCTGTGGGGATTAATAAGGCATCACTATTCTATCCCAGCAGCATGCCAGCTACCTGCTGAGCCACTACAAACAGAAACCAGTCTGTGAGAGCAAACCTGATCAGCCCTAAACAGCAATTTAAGCTCTTTTGTCTTTAATAAAGTTCTCAGGAACTCCAGCAGCTGAAGGAGCGAAAAGGTAAGTAACTACATACAGTACTAAAGAGGCTGCATCTGACCCTCAGCTTCCGAAACATTCCAGTGCATGTCAGACATCAGATAAGCAAAAGGGCAGCTCTGGAGCTGGCTGAGAAAAATCAGGCAAGAGGCTGAGACTTGGTGGGCTTCTGCAGAAATGTGCCAGCCTGCTCTCCCCACTCTGCTTTCATTCGCCACCATATTTTACCAACTGCTATTGGGTACCAACCCCAAAGGATCTTTTACACCTCATCCACACTGAGTCACCCCCCATGAAAGGTGTCCATTCCCTGTGTCTGCTGTCCCCCTCCCGTTTGTTACCCCCCTCCACCTAGCTCACCTGAAAGTTGAGGCTGCGTATCACCTGCCTGATGCTGTGTAGGTTGCTATGGCTGTTGTCCAGCAAACTCTGCAGCACTGCACTGGTGACTGAGGCCCGGACCACGCTGATGGCCTCAGAAAGCAGCCACAGGCCCGACTGCACCTCCTGAGCCTGCTTCTGGGCCTGCAAAGGGCCATGTATGCACAGACAGACACACACATTGACTGTATTAGGGAAATGGGACCCAATTACTTCCACACAACTCGAACATTCCCAGCTTAAACCCATGTGCGCTGTCACCAGTGTCACCAGAGGACAGCAGGTAGAGTGCCGTAGTCCCACAGAGGTTTCTAATGCCAAACTTCCAGCTGTACAAACTGGTGAAGCATACCAGCCGCGAGCCTGCCCTGTCACTGCAGCCGAAGGCTGTTGCCAAGCAACCAAAGTGCAAATAACAATGACGGCTCAATCGGAGAGGGCAACCATTTCATTTCCAGTGCGATCGAATGGTCGGAGGTGGGCGGCTCCTCCTCACTCACGTCTTCTTTCTCCCAGACTGCAAAGTCGACACTGGTCAGGGGCACTGGCAGAGGCTCCGCTAGGCTGCACCCATCACTGCAGCTCCGCTGGGGAGAGAAGACATGCAGAATTTGTATATCAAAACAGGACACTCATTGACATGTGGGGTTTGTGGACATTTGGTGGGATGTACACCTGCTTTTGCTATAGTGGATGCATAGACAAGAGGCAAATGCATAAATTGTTTTTGAATATTACAATGCAATTCCAATAATATCCCAGAATTTACTCCCTGAACATCTACTTCATACAACCTGCAGACCAAAGCTCTACCAGTATATCAGAGTCCAACAAAAGTGCTACATCAATCCAGTGCAAGCTCCGGTGACAATGATCTCTCACCATGGTGATCTCCATGTCCTTAGCTTCCTTGATGAAACGGTCCAGCACTCGCGAGTCACAGATGGGTCTCAGCGGAGAGGGCAGACCCGAATGGGTCCACTCCAGAACCATCAACAGCACAGCGACGAGTCCTACACCAGTGGAGGGAAAAGGTACATTACTATGGTGAAAAACAGTACAGAATTCAGCTTTCCGTAGTTAAATGATACTAAATAAATAGTATCAAATTCAGTATACCAAATTAAGTACAGTTATTCAATACTAACTGGAGTCCAATATACAATTTCTGTAAACTCTTCACATGTCTAGGTAAGATAAATTACTATTGAAATAATGACAACAATTAAGAGCTTAGTCAGAGAAAACACTGGAAGCCCGCAGGACAGCTCTCGCACTAATATTTTTTCAGTGGCACACTGCTCAGTCAACATGACAGCACTTCAGGGCGTAGTGCTTTAGGTGTGAATAACAGGTGACAAACTGCAATGACAGGTACTGGTCACTAGGAGGAGCAGTTCTTAGACCGTTAATAAAGACATAGAGGACCCATATCACTGTGTGTGGGGCCTCAACCCCAAACATCATGGAAATTCAACCTGAACTACAGCAGCCGTTCAGAATCCATTTAAAGCACTACATTAAAAAACTGTATTGTAACTGTAAAACTGTACTGATGTTGGTCATTCACACCTCTTCTCATCTGCCCTTGACCTTCCTTCTGGATCTCAAGCACCTCTTAAAAAATGGGTCTGTCATGGTGGGTTATCACATCTTAACAGCTCCCTCGTGACTATGTTCCTGCTTTTCCACCCCTTCACCACTTGTCTGTTTGTGAGAAGAGTTAAGGAAGCAACAAGACGAGGACCAATATTTAGGTGATGCACTTGTGTTATCAGCCATTTGTAGGGCTGCACAGGAGACAGCCAACGGCAGAAGCCTGAGATCCTCCGCTATGGGTCATGTAGACGGTGCCCTTTAGGGCCAGTTTCCACAGGGATACAACCAAGCTTCACTTATGAAAAAATGTGAAGTTTTTAACTTGAACTGATTGCTAAGTTAGGTGTTCTACAGAAGAATCCTGATGTTGGAAAACATTCCGTAATTTGAACCTAGAAGCCTCATTCATTAGTCGCGACTGTATATCTGTAGCACCGATGCTAAGGTGTGGCAGCCATCAATGGCACAAGGTTGTCTTAGGACAGGATGCTGATTAGATGACCAGGTGAAGCAACCTCATCTTCTGTGGGATGAGCCCATAGTCCACAGAGTAGCCCCACTCACTGGGTGGTAGAACATGCCTCAGTTCTAAGAAGAGAGCAGTTTTGCAACCTCAGAACCTTGCAGGCAATTCCACACCCAGCAAGAGTCAATAAAACCCAAAAAGTCCCACAAGATACATGTGAGCAAAACATGAATCTGTGTCTGTGCCTTTCTGGAAACTCCCAGAATGCTGGACAGGACTCTGCACAGTCAGGTCAGCTGCCATGCAGTCCGGACGTGACGGCTTCCAAAAATAATGACATGCGTCACAAAGAACGCACACGCTGCATATGCCACCACTCTGTGGGACGGAAATAAGACAGGAGTGTATATGGAAGTGTGACCTCCAGTTCACGGATACTTCGGCGTCATGTTCGGCTACGGTCTTGACCCCCGACCTCAGGCCTCCTAAATGGTTGAAGCCCTCTCTGTCAATGTGCTGGACTTAAAGATACATGGCGCTGAAGCAGACACATGGAGATTCTGATGGCAAACATGTGACAGAGGGGGAGGCCAAGGGAAGTATGTGGTTCTCCAAATAATACCCCCAAAATTATGTACTGCTCCCATCGTGTCATATAAAGAAGCCTCAAAGGCAAGCGATCTCATAAATATACAGTAGGGACTATACAAAATGAGCAGTAGCTGCATGTTACTTGTGACAGCACTAAGAGCTGTGGGAATCCCCGAGCTGCAGGGCTTCTCACACAGTTACTTTGCTTTTTGATGAGTCAGGGCCTTTAACAAGGCTTAGTCATTCCATGCTTCAGCATCAGTAATGGATCAGGTGACCCAGCTCTGATTTGCAAAGTCATGGTATCGGTGCCTGTCGCCTCTGGATGGGCTGGACGCCATAGAGGCTGGGCTAGACTGGCCAGATATCGACAGCTTTGGCCTGCTGAGGTCGGCAGAAATTACGTTTAGAGGGAAATGATGTTCTTCCTACTATAAGCTGGTTTGGAGAGTATGTGCTATGTGAGGGGTGGGGTGGGAACGGGGATTGTGTTAAAACAGATTGGTTTGGTTTCCAGAATTGGGAACCACTGTTAATTGCCGACAGCTACAGTTCAGTAGGCAGACTTGTCCTGAATTGTTTGCATTCTGAGCATGACGCTACAAGATTTATGCTACTAACACTGACTTCCGAATCCCGAGATTCCAGAAGTTTCTCCCTTTTTTGGGGCATCTTTGGGTTCTCCATCATTTCTGGGGCACCCTTGAACTTCCTGGGATATCTATGAAGGTGAAAGTCTGAGAGACTTTAAAACAACTTGTTTAAACAAATTTGGTGATTCAGTCACATTGCACTTCAGGATGGGTAACTAACTGGTTATTAAACCAGCTGTTTACGAGAAGTCAAGCTCACAGCTCAAATGTAGATTTACCAGTGACGGTGAGGGCTGGACCTACACTCTCATAAAAAAGGGTAAAAATGTGTACCTTTGCTTATCACTGGGGCTGTACCCTCAAGGGTCTGCCAATTGTATCCTTAGCTGTAAGTCACTGTACCTTTTAAGGTACAGAAATGGAGGGACATTTCTGTATCATTGATGGTACATTAATGCTGTTTGTACCTTTGGGATGTTCCTCAGAGTCCAGTTTTTTACCTTAAAAGGTACAAGTACAAGGGTACAGCCCCAGTGACAAGAAAAGGTACACATTTTTACCTTTTTTTCTAAATGTATAGCATAAGCAGTGTCTCAACTGGTTGAAGGTGATTGGGATGCCATTTGTCAATGTCAGACACTGCTTTTGGCCTCCAGTTGGGGCTTACTCTTCTGTTCCTACTCTAAGATCAAGGGGCAGATTTGCCATTGGCTACCAAGAATATTGAAATGAGGAGGTGTGTTGTGAACAGCCAATCATAACCGGTCACAATGAAATTATCGAAAAAAATGTGTAAAAAATAAAATTGCTTATGGAATGAGCAATTCTATTGTTTCTTAGAAGGATGATATAAAACAAAACAAGATTAGCTAAATTATTAACATATCTTAAAATCAACATGTCTTGTGACTATAAACATTCTCATGCATTTATTGCAGTAATTGACGTATATGTGTCTTGCTAGGGTTTGAGGGGCAGACTAAATAATTATCAAAAATAGACACAATGACCAATTAGTAGATTCACATGCTTACTGATACTGATATGTGATAATGGATGTCTACATTAATTTTCTCAAACAACCCCAATTACTACAATGATTTAGTTGGTTGTTTAAGCTGCACTCTCAGAAAAAAGATTACCAGTTTGTACCTTTGCTTGTCCATGGGGCTGTACCCTCAAGGGTCTGCTAATGGTACCCAAGCAGTATGTAAATGTACGTTTTAGTCTAATTTAATGTACAGAAACGGACTCTGAAGAACATGCCCAAGGTAGAAATAACAATAATGTACCTCCAATGGTACATAAATGCTCCTCAGAGTCCATTTCTGTATATTAAATGGTACAAGTACCTACAACTAAGGGTACAACTAGCAGACCCCTGAGGGTACAGCCTCAGTGACAAGCAAAGGGTCAAACTGGTACCATTTTTTCTAGGACTATGCCAGTGGAAACACACTGCTTCAAATATCATATATTCACACGATTAATTTTTCGCAAACTACTGTGTAACTAATATACTTGCTATATCTCTCTGCGTCTTTGATGGGGAAGTATATTATTTGCAATTAACGTTAACATTAGGGTGAAATTGTTTGGTATTGATTGAAACCCGGTTTCATTGAGCATAACCCATGTTTAAGTCAGACCAGCGAAAGCCTGTATAACCAGCCGGGAAATGGAGCGCTGTCATACAGCCCTGGCCCGCTGACAGCGCGTTGTAAGGTTCCCAAAACAGCGTTTACACAGTGATCGTATCGCAGTTTTACGCACTTCAATTAGAAAGTCTGCTCGTTTTGAAGCAGCCCTGCATTTCCATTTGGACCAGGCACATCACATTCATCAATGGCGAAAAAAATTAAGGTTACACCCGGTGAAGTTCACGGACCAAGGACCGCTGGATGGCACATAGTATTTCGCGTAAAAATGACAGACCTCCATGTGCATGAGAACATAATGTAGACCTGCTTAACTTGTCATCTGCCTTCAAAACCGCTGGTACTTTTTCAACGAAATACCATGAAAAGCTAAAATCACCATAATTAATTGCGCGTGTTATTAGACATGATAATCTGGGTGAAAAGAAAGGCTCGTTATCTGTATAGGATACATAAATTTACATACTATAGGAGATGCCTGGGAAAAGTTCGTTAAAAACACAAAAGCTTTAGAAAATGCATTATTCATATATGAACAGCAAATGAAGTGAAGGAGCAGAGCCTGTAACTGGCGTCCGTGCTGTTCCCACGCAGCCGGAAAACTTCACAGCCGCATAAGTAACCACGGCGCGCTCAGAGCTCAGGGACCTGTCCATCCCACCGCTAAACTGCCTTTCTCGCTTTACATCACAGCTTTTGGCAAAGCCCTTGAAAAGCCCTGTATTACCTCCACTCTACGGGGCGCGGATTGAGTTGAAAAACGGCAGGCATTCAAGCTGTAAAGACAGCCGTCCTTGATAGAAATCAAAAGAATAAGCAGTACTGGGAAGCACTGAAGCATCTTATACTCACGGGGTATCTCCATGTCGGAATCCACATAGTCCCTCACGGGTCCCACGTCTTACCGCCCATTGGTCCGTCTATCGGCCATTAATTGAAGCTGAAGCTCTTTAAAGGATTTCTCGAGTTTGCACTTATCCGGTAGGTGTTTCTGAAAGCCATTCGTTTGATTTTTTTTTTATCGATGACAACAATAAAATCGCATTGTCTGGTGATGATTGTTTGAAGCACTTCCTCTATTTTGAGTAAGCGTTATTTTTTCCATTGCTGTTCACGAAATATCTAAAAAATTATCAAAACTCAAAATTTAGGCAATAAATAAAGACAAGAATATACAGAATATTATCTTTGGTCGTTTCTATTAGTGATGATTCACACGTATACTTTCTCCTTAGGATCTTATAGGCCTATTAAAAACTAAAGAGATTATGAATAAATGTATCTATTCCAGTTAAATATGAGACTAGCCTCTTTGGTCTGTACTGCACTTTGCAAGAGTGACAAATCGCCAAGAGCCCGTTGTCTTTTTTCTGAAGCAGAGTAAGATGTCAGGTTGTTGGTCAGCGGGGTGTGTGTATGTGGCGGAGGTGCCTGCGCTGCGTGTGTGGCCCCCCAGTCGAGCAGGGCGGAAAGGGGGGTCTTTCCTAAACGCTCTGATGATGTACTCGGGGGACCCCGACTGGGCTTTAACGCAACATCCTGCACGTTCACCAAAGAGATTTCCCACTTGGCGCAGCAGGACGTCGATACTCCTGGTGACGGCCGGGGTTAGATCTTATTGAATCAGTTCTATCCGACCAAACGAAGCTTTTGCTTTTAACAGTAAGCCTACACTGCATACAGCCGGATGCGTAAGCAACAAACAATACAACAACTTAAAAAGAACTCGATCATATCTGATAATTGTCTCCATCCTGCACAAATTTCGAGTCTGTCTATTGGTTTGTGTAAGCTATGAAGACATTTGTTGAAGTTGCAAAAGCTATGTTTCAACTACCTCCACACTGCTTGTTCGTGTATTTTTTTCCTTTCAAGAAATAAAGAAAACGTCTACTTCCCACTCTTTTTCGTTTTGCTAAACATGTCTTATTTTAGTGTGATAGGCCTACATAGAGTTAATTATACGCAACAAGTCGCGTCGCACCTGTGAAAGTATTTATTTATTTATCCTTTATTTTAACAGGAATGCCCCATTGAGATACATTATCTCTTCTTCCAGGGAGTCCTGGTCAAGGTGGCAGCAATAAGTTCCAACAAATATACAAACAACTTACACATAGAACATCTAATATTAACACCTAAAGACATACAAATATACCAAAGAATACAATACAATAAACACGGACTATCAAACTAAAATACCAATTGTCAAGAAAGGTAGAGAGAGTTATGGACAATGAGAAGAGAAAGAAAGAATAAAAAATTAATATATATATAGGTAGGGAGTCCAAATTTAGAATGTTTTGTAATGAATTCCACTCATGTGGTGCATATGAGCAAAAAGCAGATTTGCCTGCTTTGTCCGAGTTATTGAAGAACAAAGGAGGAGTTTTACTGATGAACGCGTACTGTAAGTATTAGTGCGAAGTGTCAGTAGATTACATATGTACTGAGGTAGTTTACCCATTAAAGCCTTTGCAATAAATACTAGGCAGTGAGATTTCCTTCTAAGCTGTAACGATGTCTGTTACACCATGCCATAAAGATCACGGTATCAACGTAGTATCAAGTAGCAACGAATATGAATATATTAAAATGATTGATTAGGCCTACAGATGCACGAAACTGTTTCCTTCTAGTAAATTTAACGGCGCTTGGATAGTTTCTCGTTTTATATTGCATCACACACAAACTTTCAAAGAGACGTATACTACACTATTAAAATTAACCATACAAAGAAAATGATGCATAACAATGCGAGAGCATACATTCGTGCATCCCTAAAGTGAATTTAGTTACATTGAAAATCGAATTCAACGCACTGAAAATAGGCCAAACGCAGAATAACAAAATGAAATTAATTGACCACTGGTAGAAGGATAGTTTTAATGAAAACTTTGGAGACATGATAGGCCTACGTTTTGAGTTAACAACTAGGCTTAATATCAAAATGATGTAAGTATAATACGGATCAACTCGGCCTCCGAATAAATGGAAAATGTTTTTTGAAACGATGGTAGGAATTAATATAGCCCCAGACGATATAGTTTAGCAAATCGTCGTTACAGATATGAACGTGTAAGTATATAGGCAATGTACTCACTTAAGGGTTTTTTTAAGCTGCTGTATCCGCTAGAAGCTTAGATATACAGTAACATCAGAGGCAGACAAGGTACCCGTTCATTTTGTGGTATAACCTTTGCTCAGTATACATTTGCGCTCCAATTAGTTTCAGTGCTCAGTCTGCGTGTATAATCATGTATTCAATTGCTGTGTGATTACTGTAATGCCTCAATTTTTTGGTGCCGCCTCGATTTTTTTATATGTTATATTTGCTGTTTTGCTATTGTCAGGAGGACGCTTTTATTGGGCCATTCTGTGGCAAGACCATTAAACACTTAGA
>JAUMHC010000003.1:3859932-3870050 GCA_032359785.1 Heteromormyrus szaboi | reverse complement strand
TTCTAGTTTTAGTATATCTCTGTTGCCGTTCGTCTTTTCGCTAAAAATATAAAATATAAAATATAAAATCCCCGACTTACCAATATTTTAGAAGTTTGAGTCATGTAAAACAATTTATTAATTTAAAGTGGCCTTAGATTACTATAGTTGTGCAGATGAAATGTATTTGATTTATTTTGAAAATATGCACAATTGCTTTAGTAATTACTTTGCTCTCACGAATAAAGCATGAAATGAAATGCATTTGATTTGGCGGACCGCAGAAGCTGACTGAGGGTGATCGTGAAGCCGCGGAGCCTACGTGGGGAACCGCCGGGGTTCAGCACAAGGGCAAGAGTTCGCCTTATGTGTCTGGAAAGCATTCCTGGGATAGTTTCCTCTGGAAACATGCCCCCACCCCCACCGGCAACACCGTTACGTCATGTGGTGCCTCTGAGGAGTTTCTGGGGTATGAGTCGGATATCTGTTACCCTGTCCGGCGATCGGACACCGGCGTGCCGCTACCCCGTGCGTCCCGCTTATCGGACACAGACATTGCTTATCCGGGAGATACAGAGCGCACCATTGAACGCTGTGCATGTGAGTTCGTAAATATGATTTGGGTTTCAGATATACATGACTTTAACATTTATGTCGCCAGAAATCTTGCTTTTATAAAGATCATGCATAATGAAAGTTCCTCAAAGTTTAAATGCTACAGTGCAACAGGTTGAGATGAACGGGTAAGGGTGACATAGGGTCATCAGCCAACTATGAACAATGAACCAAATACTGACAAAAATATTGCACTTTTTCAGGAAGAGCAATAGGATTACCAGGTCAGGCTGTTTTCGCTTTCAAAATGTGAATATCAAGTCCAAAATGTGAATTTTAGACCTAAAATTTCTATTATATGTCTCAGTATTTAATTTACAAGTATACACAGCCAGAGCTGTATAGCTAAAGTTGTGGTAATTAAGTGTCATTTTTGCCATTAAGGTTTCAGTTACATTTCAGCCTAACCCTGTTAAAATGTTAATTTTTTCAGTTATGGCCCAGCTCCCTGTATAATAGGGATAGAAAATAGACATTTTTCTTCATATGTATTATAAGCACATTATTATTTAGTTGCTTAAATGTGCTTTATCCAAAGCAACTTACAGAGATGACAGTTTTATATTAGTGGTTTATACAGCTGGCTATCTACCTTTTATCTAGGAAGTGAACACATTTCAGAGGAAAAGCCCAAGACTTTCAAAATGGTTATTCTATTACATTATACATTTACACAGAACGGAAATACATACTGCACTATATTGTCAACATGTTAATCTGTAAAAAAGTGAAAGAACTTTACACCTCAATATGAAGAACAGCAATGTCTATTAGCTGACTAGGATGGCATGTATTCCAAACCATGTCACATATCGTACAGCAACTTTGCCTGCAGAATCCAGGGCCTATGTTATTGTGTCCTGAAATTCGACATGATATGTTGTTACATGCCATAGACCGCAATCCCAATACCACAAAAGACTCTTATCTACATGTGCAAAAAGAAAAGACTTTAATATGAGCAATTTCCCTTAAGGCTTTAAGAACAATATATCTAATGGGAACAGAATTATGGTCTCTCTGTGTCACAGCCTCCTTCCTTGCACATACATCTGGATGTATTTTGCATAAGCGTCATAGTCTTCAGGCACCTCGTGCACCTGGAATCCCATTCCCAACAATACCACAAGTACCCCCATCTCCGCACTGCCTTTTTCAGTTTGGCTTTGGGCTTGTTTATCCTCTCCAGGCTTGTTTGATTAGGCCAGTGCCAAACCGAGAGAGGGGAGAGCGAGGCAAGGTACGTGCGAGAGGACATGTGTCTGCGGGCCACTGTAGTCACAAAGGCTCCATGGTCAGGAGGTCGGCGTTGGGAGAGTGACCCAGAGTGCTGGGGAGGGGGGGGGGGGCAGGGAGAAGGGTGAGCAGAAGTCTGGGTCATTGAGGACCATCACCCTCCCCCTCCTGATAAGCAGCCCGCCAGACGCTGATGCAGATAGGGGATGTGAGAGGCTCCTGCAGAGGGGAGAGGATCAGCCAGGGGTTCAGGCCCGCTGTCCGGGTGTCCAGGTGGGATGGCAGCCAGCAGGCCTGCCTTCTGAGGGCTCACTGGCATGACACGTGACAGGAAGACACTCCAGAGAATGGGGAGCAGGGGGCCGGAAGTTATTGTTTGAGGGCTTTGGGCGTCCCTGGAGCGTAATCACCGCGCCGATCAGGGACGGCTCCCGACTGCCACATCCACCTATGGCGTTCACAAGGCCACACGGCCGTGCCGCATTTGCTGGAGATCACCCCCCCAGGGACTATAACAGTGGTAAAACAAGCAATGGAGCCGTGACTCCTCCCACTTGCCTCTTTTCCCCACATCATATACTCAGTTACCATGTCCTCCTGTGCCTCGGGGACTGTTATGATACTTTTGACCCATGTGTGGAGGTGGGGGGGGGGTCTTCTGCTCTCGCAGTTTTGGCAAGCTCTGTCCGTATCTACCTACTGTTTACGACTGGATTCCCCCTTGATTGTTTTATGAAGATCACAGCACAGCCCATTTCTATAAATACTTGCTCCTTTGCAGTCCTAAGGATTAAAATAGTCTAAGGGGAAGCCTCATTCAATGAGCAAGATAATGTCCAGTGTTCATGGCTGTACTTCTGATCTTCAGAGAAGGCCTGGCCAGGAGGGATCTAAAACCAAAGCATCACCTTCTTATGTAACTCAGATGCTGGGCTTTACATTCCTTGGCGATTGATGAGTCGAGCCGTAAATACAGGCAAACGGGGTTTATTAAGGACAGACGAGCAAACACGGCACACAACATCAATGACCGATCTGAGAAACAGAGGAAGACGTGGACTGATATACAGAAGACTAGCCGAAATAACAGGACACAGGTGATCACAATCGGGAATTTACATGAGGTAAATGAGGGGGCGTGGCACACACGAGGATCGTACAAGCAGGTCATGACAGAATCCCCCCCCCAAAGGCGTGCACGCACCTCCACCACATACACTCGGGACCGTGAAAACAAGAGCAAAAAACATCAACGAGGGACCGGGAACAGAACCGATACACAGAACAAGCACAACGGCAGGAACCAGGACAACATCTGACAAAGAACAGGAAATGCAGACAGGCACACTAGAAAGGGAGAGACAGAGGGCACAGAGAACAGAGGAACAAAAGGACCAGGAGTGAACGGAGGCACGACAGGAGGAGGAGGAGCTGGGACAGGAGACACAGAGGGACGAGGAGGAAACACAGGAGGCCAAATGGGAAAGGTTGGGGGACAAAGGGGAGCCCGAGAGAGCCACGGCGGGCGATGGGCGGCAGCTGGAGGGCCCGCAGGCGACTGGGAGGAGGGAGCAGGAGGGGACCATGAAGGGGGCAAGGAGACAGGCCGAGGGACAAACGGAAGAGTCGAGGAGGAAGACAGAGGGGGCACCAGGGGAGATGAGGAGGGAGTTGGAGGGGAGCTCAATGCAGGTAAGGAGGGAGGTGGAGTTGTGGCAGGCAATGGCACAGCCACGGCCGGCGAAGGCGAAGCCAGCCAACGGGTCGGAGGAGGGGGAGCTGCAAGCGACCGACGAGTCGGTGTCGGGAAACCTGCTGGCGACCGACGAGGTGTCGGAGGCAGGACCAAGGAGTTTCGATGAGGCATCAGAGAGGGACCCGCAGGTGACCGCCGAGCCGAAGCCAAGGCAAGCGAGGGCGAGCCAGGGGGCAGGGCGGACGGGATCCTGGCCCTGTGCCTGTGTCCTCTCCCCTTTCGGGACACTGAAAGGTGAGGTTCTGGCTGGGATCGACCTCGCCGGGGCAAGAGCAGAGGAGTCATTAGGGAGGTCCCTGAGGGGTCCCACTCGAGCTCCTCCTCCTCCAAGGGGAAGGAGCAGTGGTCGAGAAGTCCAGGATCTCCTCGGGGACATGGACTGGGGTCACGGGCGCCGGGGCATGAACCACAGGGGCAGGAGTCACAGGGGCGGGCAGAGCCATAGGCGGCGCCAGGACCTCGGGCACTGCAGGGGGCGGAGCAGCAGCCAGAGGTGGGGCCTCGGGCGGCGCAGCAGGAGCCTCGGGCACGAGTGGAGCTGCAGGCGGTGCAGCAGGAGCCTCGGGCGCAGCAGCAGGCAGAGTTTCGGGTGGAGCAGCGGGCGGAGCAGGGAGCTCGGGCGGTGCCACAGTAACCGCCGAATCGGGGCCAGCAGGGGGCACCGCAGGAATCTCCGGCTTGGGACCGGCAGGGGGCACTGCAGCCGGGGCCTCGCTGGGCAGCGATGTAGCCGCCGGGACAAGCAGGGTGGGATCAGGCGGGACAGGCAGATCAGGCAGGACAGGCACCAGCAGGACAGGCAGATCAGGCCAGACAGGCACCGGCAGGACAGGTGGGACAGGCAGATCAGGCACGTCAGGCACCAGTGGGACAGTGATGGGAGCCAGGGTTGGCGACTCACGTGCAGGCATTGCCCCTTTAAGAGCCCGCAGGACCCGCAGGATAGAATCCCACACTGCCCTGGCCCCTTTAAGAGCTAGGCGTGTTTCCCTAAAGGGATAAGCTGCCAGCGGTGGCTGCTCTATTGCAGCTAGGCAGGCTTTGGGCACCTGTAAAAGTGAGGCGGTGGGGCTGTCTGAAGTGAGCTCTGTGGAGAGAGAGCAGGCCCCCAGGAAGATCGTTGGGGTTTCCGCCAGTCTCCTCTCCTTTCGCTTTTTTTCCTCCGGTTCATGGCTATTGGCAGAAGTTGGTGGTGCAGCGTGACTAGCTGGGCTCTCCTTTCTGTCACGCGCTGCACCAGCTGCCAGAGGTTCTCGTGTACCTCACTCACAAGGTGTGCATTACTGGATGGAGACATCTCGTGTAAGATGGATCCACTCTGGCTGGCTAGCTCCAGTACCCAGGGGTCCTCCTGGACTTCGGGCTGGTTTAGCCAGTATATTACCTCTTGCAGCAAGCCGATCTGCTGGTTCTCGGCTCGCTGTGGTGAGTCATCTCGGAGATCGGTCATTCTGTCACGTCACGTTTCTGGCGAGCAGGCAGACAGATGAGTCGAGCCGTAAATACAGGCAAACGGGGTTTATTAAGGACAGACGAGCAAACATAGCACACAACATCAATGACTGGTCTGGGAAACAGAGGTAGACGTGGACTGACATACACAAGACTAGCCGAAATAACAGGACACAGGTGATCACAATCGGGAATTCACATGAGGTAAATGAGGGGGCGTGGTACACACAAGGATCATACGAGCAGGTCATGACACAGGCAGAGAATACCTCATGGACCTTTTCTTATTGGACTTTTCATAAACGGTTCAAAACCAGAGCTGTGATACTCAGAGAATTTTATTCAAATAAATTTTTCTACAAGATTATACCAGGCCTGAATTTCCTCCGCAAAAATCTGTAGGTCTAATTTTTATAATGGCATTAGGTGAATGCTACTAGATGACTGAATGGATTTATTGTGGTTTTCACAAATGGGTGCTCAAGTTTACATTTTTACTTTACGTTTATTTATTCCAAAATAACTGACATTGAGAATGCAGGGTCAGTCAGTCCTTGGAGCAATCATGGTTAAAGGCTTCACTCAAGGACCAAAAGGTGAGATCACCTCGTCGACCACAGGCTTCTACCCGGCGACCTTCCACTCACAGCGCACCATCCTAACTGGCTGAGCCAGAGGCCACCCCCTTGTTATGTTTTCTCTGAACATCCAGCCTTGATGAAATACTGGAATCCTCCCACACCCTCTAAATCCCCCCTTGTGGATGCTTGCATTTCGTGAATTTCAATACCCAAAATCAAGGACGCACATCTCCTCGGTTCGCTTTCACACAAACACAGCATGGAAGTCTTAATTAACAGGCCTGTCGTGGCAAATGGCTGTAGGCAGTGATGCCGTCCCACTAAGAGGTGAAAACCAAGGCACCTTGGCTGGTGCTTTCCCCCTGCTGTCCTGCAGAGTGGAACAGGGTGGTCCATCACCCTGACACCCACCTGTAATACACATTTTCCCTGGATATTTACATATCTAGCTTGCCCTTCCAGAGCACCAGCACAATACTGCACTGGACAAAAGTGACATGGTAAAGTGGTGCGAAACCTCTGTAGGGCATCAGATTCTACGTGCTTTGCAGTGGAAGCTTGACAGTCAGAAGACTAAATGAGCAGATGTGCAAGAACGTCTGAGAAAGTCGCTGACATACTGGGATGGGTGTTGCAGTCTACAGCCGCTTTTGAAAGATCAGCAATCAGGAACATGTGTCACAAGACCAGTTTTCCCAATAATCATAAGGGTTCAGGAGAATGCCCTCTAGTTTAACCCCGGGGGACGTCACCCACAGCCGCTAAGGGTCGGCCCCCAGTAACATTTCTGGTTTTTGAAACAACCATCGTCATCAATGTGGGCCTTTCTGAGAAGGGCAGTTCTGCAAACTCGAGACATCCAGGAAATCTGAGGATGACTCAGGGATAAAGTTTGAAATTCTTTAATTCATTCCAAAAATTTAAATATTTAAAAATAACATTAGTATTAATATATTCGCATAAATGAATGATTGTTTACTGTTTTACATATTAACAATTCATAGTGAACTATATGTCATCATTAAAATGTTTTTTCATTTAAGGAACAAGACAGGAATAATACAGACATGCCTAATTCAGCTTTTCAATGCTTTATTGCAATTATTTTTAGGTGAAGTTTGCTTGGCTTCCTGTGGAGGAAGCTACCAATACCTGTCTCTTCATCATCACCATCATCACCATGGAATGCATATAATGATCTTTATCTTTTAAAATATGAACATTAATATATTAATTTTACTCTGAAAAATACCATTTGAATGGGACAAAACATACAAAAATATGAATCGCACATATAAACTTGAATTTTTGCAATGAATAGCAACAAGGTGTGAAAACAAAGCTAACCTATTTCTGGATCCTTCAAACGTCAGGAATTCATTCGACTCCAAATATTTGAGAATGTTCCTCAACTTCTTAACTTGTTGCCACCTTACATTTGTCCAATAACTACACCTACTTCTGCTCCCAGTCCAGTGAGGTCCTAGGAACACCCCCCTATTTTTGAACTTTCCATCCGTGCTGTCATTGAAAGCCAGTGTGTCTCTCTCTTCACTTCAGTACAACGCTTAAGCTATGGGAGTGTTTCCCCTGGACATCTTCTGTCTTTCATGCTCAGCATGTGAAAAAAATCCAACACTGTCTTGGGAGTTACAACACACAACTGACTAATACCAAATCTGTTGTCCAGATTTATAATGCAAGAATCGAGTGTGTTACTTCAGTTTTGCAAATTATTCAATTTAGATTTTCATAAATACAGTTGTTAAATGAGCCATTTCATTACCACGAAGAGGTAATCAGGGTAATGATTCTTAATACAACAGCCCCTGCGATCAAAGCAAAGCATCACTGAGGCATTTAATGTAATTTCAGACCCTGCTAAGAGGAATGCCCTTTAGCATTGGTAGATGAGGAAAACCAGTTGGTACTTAATGCCAGCGCCAGTAATCATTACTCAGCGTGCCGTGTGGATAAACTGGGCAAAATGGTGGGAATTAGGGGTAATCAAACACATATACTTAAATAACCTCCGATCGTGCTCTTTTAAATCGGTCCTCCCACAGGCGTCGTACGGTTCAGGGGCGCGTGTTAATTGGCGCACCGCTTTCCCGATATTCGAAGCAGAGCTATGCGGTAAATAAATGCAGCGAAATGGGCGGAGTAAGGAATTAAGAATAGTTAAAGCAACGGTCGGAATGCAAGGAAGCAGCGGTAAATCTGGAAAAGGAAGCCACTTGGAAAAAGACCATTTACCGCTCGGCGCGTGCACCAAGAGCCACATGCAAAGGTCAGAAGCTGGAAATACGGGCTGGGATCCATGGCATCTCTCCGGAGCTGCCCCAGTCACCCCGATTAGCAAGAAACTCGCAGAAATGACGAACAGAGCAGCAGACGTACTAATCGGAAGCCATTTACCCTTTATGTTTTATTTTACTCCCAATCTATATACCCAATCTCAACACATCTATATATTTGTATTTAGTTTAAATTCCAGAAATTTAATCAGAATATGAATTGTACTGAGCGTATTTCATGCAATTAATATTGCACAGATGTGATAGACACAATGGTAATCGTGTCGACATTTAAACCCTATAGGGCCCCCTAGTGGTTATGAAAATACTGCATACATTTAATATGAATTTATGGAAAGTCGGAGCTGTGAAGCCTCCGTTAGTACAGCTGAAGGAAGGAACTGTCCAGCATCTCATATTACTCATTTTATTCACAAAGCTTACAACCACCCAGCAATATCCTTCCATTTTTTCAGTTATGCTAACTACTTATTACTGTAGGTAGGGGCATGCCTAGAAATTCTGGGTCCCCCAACAAAATGTCACCTTGATTCAACGTTCAGATTTATGTATAATTGTATGTATCCAAGGGGGGCCCTGAGAAGTGCTGGGGCCCCTGAATCTGCCAGGGTATCCATGCTGCTCCGACAACCCTGGCTATGACAAGTACACCCCAGTGCCGATGGGGGCATTACACCTCACCTGCTACCTACTCCCATTCTAGTGGCATCATAGAAAATTTTGATTGGGGTGGCCATCAGGAAGGAGCCTGTTATAATTTTGGGGGTAGTTGCGCCACACCGTATCTATACTAGAGTTCCGCTTGGAAAACAAAATAATGCATGTTTTGTTTTTATTATCTTGATGTGGACCACGTATTTATCTGCCTGTCCCACACATGCTGAAACATTTCAGTTCATCCAGTCTAACCTAATTTGATTCTACGGAGCTGGACACCTCTGTTTTATGTATAGGGAGGGAGTGCAAAATCCAAACTCACAGCTTCACATCTTTATGGGTAAGAACTCCATGTGACAGGCAGGTCGCTCACCCACAGTAAACCCAGCTCATTTGTCCTCGTGACAAAGGCAAGAGGGAGTACAATTAGGCTGTTTACTCTGAGCCCAGGACAGTGGTTACCAGGCAAAGCGCCCAGAACTGTTGTGACTTCCTGCTAGGGGGTAGCAAACTGGAGCAAATATCCTGACAGGAAAGCTATTTAGATTGTGAGATTTTACCACATATCCTCTTCTCACTCCTGTGGCTTTACAGGTTTTATTGTGTGAAGATGTGATGCTGTGTTGACAGCTGGAGTACAGATACATATCTGTCAACATTTATTAGGCTCTTTCTATAGCACAAGGGTTCTGTAGTTGTGCATTGTAATGGGATTAATAAACACATAAATGTGATCCCAGGTAATCCAGAATGATCTGTGGGTCCGCACTGGTTAATCTGGTCACTTTCCAGTCTCACACCACTTGCTCACATGTGCTCTAATTTGTGCTTCCTAAAAAATGGACACTAGATTAGAATATTGAAATGGTATGTGGAATTTGTTTAAAATATGTCTATGTCTGACATCAGTCCATCCATCTAGTCATGTTACGTTACTTCCAATATATATATATATATATAGCAGGGTATAACATTCCTTCAAAAATTGATGTTATTGTTTTGGTTAGAATTTCTCTTTAAAGCCCCTAAGTGGCCGAAGTTATAGGTAAGTTATGTCATGGTGGAATATCGTCACCCCTGTAGTAACATTTAACAGTGAGCATGATGATGCCTTCTCTTATAATCAGACTGCCAGACTGTTTCAGGCCACTGGATTAGACTGTAGCTCAGCAGAGCAATTAGTCCTGAACCACAGCCAGCCAAATGCAACTAACCGAATTTCTGTACATATCTCAATGGTCTTGAAATTACACAAATATGGGATTTAGAATCTGCATTATTTCGAATCGAGGTAACAGCAAAATGTTTGCTGAACATCTGTTGAGTCACGTGTCAAAAGTAAAGTAAAAATATGGAAGTAAATCTGTCATCACAATTTGAATTTTATATGCCACTAAAATTCTAACATTGAATATTTATGCATTGGAAATATGCATCGTTAATAGTGCGAATTCACATGCAAAAATACGAGGTTAAAAATACGAGTTATACATCCGGGATACCAAGGCTAAGCAATCGAATCTG
>JAUMHC010000003.1:3715424-3729201 GCA_032359785.1 Heteromormyrus szaboi | reverse complement strand
CCCCCCCCCCCCCCCCCCCCCCCCCCCCCCCCCCCCCCCCCCCCCCCCCAAGGTGTGATGAGTAAATGAAGAGTATGTGTTTGTGGAGCACGATGTATGTCATTGTGGGAATATATGTAAGCGGTGTGTTTCTGTGAAGCGGAGGACCTTAGATGTGTGTGTGTGTGTGTGTGTGTGTGTGTGTGACAGGACAGAGGGACTCAATTGCATAAGCTTACGTGATATCAAAGCTCAGACCTTGGCTTGGAATGGAGCATTTTTAAATACCTCCCTTGTTATGGATCTAGGGCCCAATCCCAGCATCACACAGGCCCTGCATGAGGGTAGATGGGTTGCAGAGTTGTAGGCCACGGGGCAGGGGCTTAGGGGGGTGGGTGTGAGGTGCAAGACCCCGTCAGGCCGAGGAACACTGGTCTCTCTTTTTGAGGCCGCATCTCAGTGGCTGCCATCCAGCGCGTTTGTGCGGTTCGTAATCTTCTACTGACAATACGGGAGCTTTTTTTCCCCAGGATATTCTGTGAGAGGAGGAACGTGGTGGGGGGGTTGGAGGCTGGGGGCAGCACACAGCTCTGTTCCATCTAACAAAGGCCTCACTATCTTGACTGCTTCATAACATCACCGAAAACAAGAGCACTTCTGTTTTTTCTTTACCCCTCTCCAAATTGACTTTTCCCTCTCCCTCCTCTTGTTTTTTCTCCCCATCCATTCCTCCCTCTCTCTGATCTCTCTTTTTGCTTTGGTTTCTCTCACTCTCTCTTCATTCCCCTTCTCCTTCCCCTTGTCCCTCTACGCTCTTCCACCCCTTCTACTATCTTCCACCTTCTCCTTCTCTATATTTCTCTCCTCCTCTTCTCCCTCCTTCTCTTCTCTTCCAACCTCTTTCTTCTTCCCTCTCCCTCCCTGTCTTCCTTTCTCCTCTACTGTCTACTCCGCTCTTTCTTTTTTCTCCAACCCTCTCCCCTTCCTCTCTCTTTATTTGTCTTTCCATACTTCCCCTTTCCTCTCTCCATCTTTTTGATAATCTCTCCCTCCTCTTTCTTCTTCTCTCTTCCACCCTCTCCACCCATTTTTATTCTTTTGTACTCTCCTTCCCTCTTTTCTTCCCTGCTCAACCCTCTCTGCCTTTTTCTTCTTCTCTCCTACACCCTCTCCCTCCCTCTTTGTCCTCTCCCCTCTTCCTCCCTCTTTTTCTTTTTATCTCCTCTACCCACTCTCCCTCTGCCTCCCTTTCTTTCTTCTTCTTCTCTCCTCCAACCTCTCCCCCTCTCCTTCTTCTTCTCCCCTTCACCTTCTCCCCTGTCCTTCCCTCTCCTTCTTCTCTCCTTTGCCCTCTCCCTCTCTCCATCCCTCTCCTTCGTCTACTGTCCTCTACCCACTACCTCTCTTTATCTGTCCTCTACCCTCTCCTTCTTTTCCTTCTTCTCTTCCACCCTCCCCTTTTTCTTCTCTCCTACACCCTCTCCCTCCCTCTCTCCTCCACCCCCTCTCTCTTTCTTCTCTCCTACACCCTCTCCTCCTTTTCAACTTCTTTTCTACACCCTCTCCGCCCTTATCCTCTTCTCTCCTACACCTTCTCCCTCCCTCCCTTTCTCCTTCTCTCCTCCACTCTCTCCTTCCCCCTCTTTCTTCTTGTCTCCTCTATGCTATCACCCCTTCTTCTTCTTTCCAGTGGCTGATGCTCCTTTAAGATTCCATAGGTCACAATTATTTCATCTTCCACTTGGCCTCATTATAATTGCTTCCCCCCCTTTTCCTGTCCTCTCCCTCAACTGATTCCTCCCGCTTCTCTCAGCACTTCAGCCTTCTCCCTCTTCCTCTCTTTCATCTCCTTGCCATCGTTACACTCATAGAACCCCCCCCCCCCCCATATTCCTGTCTTTCTGAAATGCCTCCGTTTTGGCTTCTCACCGAGCAAAAATAGCACTGTTAGAGCAGATGACTCCATACATTTAAATAGGGGCAATTAAACAGAGTGATGGGACAAGAGACGAGTGCACACTCCATGCACACTCAATACACAAACTCACATGAGTGTGCACTCACAAACTGAATACACACACGTGTACCTTCACATATTCAATACACACAAGTTACCTCTCAATACTCAATATAAATACAAATACACTCGCATGCTCAGTACACATACCCCCACAAAAATAGTTTCAGGCACACATACTCCTGCGCCCACGAGTAAATGCTCACCCACACACAGAAAAGTACACTCTTGTTTCAAACCAAAGATTCCTCCTCAATTTGAACAAAACTGAAGAAAACAAACAAAAGCCAATAAAAAAAAATTCTGTGGCACTTTTTGTTTTTGTTGTTTGTTTACTGGTTCCCTCCAAAATCTCTACTTTTCACCATCTCTCATAAAGTTTTTTTTTTTTTGAAAAATAAATAGAAATAAACACCTGCACATGCAGACACACTTACAAGCTGTTTCTCCTCTTTTTAGTCGCACCCTATCCTGGTACCAATGCTATTTGTGTTGCTGAGAGACTGACCCCCCCCCTCAGCCCAACACATTTCTTTACCACCCCCCTCCCAGCCTGACCCTAATTAATTAGGCTTGATGATGAACCTGGCTATGAGATCCTGTGCTCCTCACAGGCACAGTAAGTGGTCTGTCCTCCTGACAAGGACACTTTTTTAAACCTGGGACTTTTATTTTGAAGATGCTTCCTTTCCCTTACAGAAAGGGAAGTGGTGGGCTTCCAATGAGTGACAATGCCACCAAGTAAACTGCTAATGAGTATCTTATAAAACCCCTGTCCCTGACTCGACAGGCACTACCCCCCTAGAGCCAGTATCGTGTGAAAGAAGAGTCGTATCAGCAATCCTGACTGCAAGCAAAAACCAACAGCAAATTACACTGACATAATGATTAACTCTCATGAAAAGGTGGATAAATAAGTGAACAAAAATGTTATGTGTTCTAAAATTAATCAGTGGCTGTGTGCATTGTGTTGTAGTCACAACTGTGAGAAGACGTTTATTTCTGCATGAATGGTTCCTACAATGTTATCTGATCCTCATCTAAGTCATACTTATAAATAAGCACTCTCTAATTTAACAAATAACACACAACAGTTTACCATATCTTTATTGAACAAATTGCCATGGTTTTATTTAGCAATTAGTGGAATCTTCCTTATTGGCAATAACTTCTTCCTGTAGCCACTGATAAGACCTGCACAGTGGTTAGGAGGAATTTTAGCCAATTTCTATATGGAAAATGGTTTCCGTTCATGAATATTTTTGGGATGTCTTGCTTGAATGGCCTGCTTCAGATCACCCCAACGAATTTCAAAGGGATTTACATTTATTCATTTAGCAGACACTTTTGTCCAAAGTGACGCAGAAGTGAGGATCAGAGAGTAGGGTCAGCCAACATGCAGCACCACTGGAGCATTTAGGTTTAAGGGCCTTGCTCAAGGGCCCAATAGTGATTTCATTACTCTGAACACGGACAGAGACCCCTAACCTGCTGAGCTGTAGCCTGGTATTGAGTTCAGGACTCAGACAGGTCTTGTTCTCAGAAAGTTCAGAATTTCTTTTGTTGGAAACACTTTGTTGTTGATTCTTTTACATCAGAGAGGTACCTTTGCCTGTATAATTCATTCACCTGCACTCTGAATAACTGCAAGTTGCCCAGGCACTGAGATAGCAAACCAAGCCCACACCACTTAAGTCCTTCCCCTCTCCTCCAAAGCTAGGATATGGGTCTGGTACTCTACTTTGCTTTCCTCATAGCCCTGTGCCAGTTCACGAGAAAGTTCCATTTTTGTCTCATTTGTCCATGGAACACGATTCTGGTACCGTTGTGGGGTATCCAGGTGGTCTTTAGCATTTTTTTCTTAATCACTACCTATCTGCTTGATTGTAGATCGATGGTGGCCCAAGTCTATAGAAATATTTTTGTAACTCATTCCAGAACTCAAGAACCCTTCTTTGGAGATTCTGTTGTGAATAGTAGGCAATGAACATTTTGTGTACATTTTTATTTATTTAAATCAATCAAACTCAGGTCAATCTCACACCTGGTACACTTGACTACACTATGGTCATTATAAGTTCACATACAAATGAAAATATGGTGCCATGAAATATTTTGTGCGTTGTTTGCTAAATAATCCAGTCTTTAGTATTATGACTTTGATGAAGATCAAATCAAATATTAGGTGCCACCCATGCATAAATACAAAGGGTTCACTCGCTTATTCACAAATGTAACTAGCTGGTTATTATTTAGCTGTGCTGTCCTCTGAATAATGGAGAAAATTATTTCTGGGACCTGAGAAATTTAGTTAGCTCTCACAGTTACACTGTTCATCAGTAGAGCGTTAAAATGTATTTCACTTCAATTGCAAAGTATGATGTGTCAGCTATTTTCTGTAGTCTTTGGAAAGGAGCATTTAAAGTCTATTTTCCAAAGAATTTCTTCTCAGGCCAGCGGGCCCCTGGACTCATCTATCTAGATGTACAGCCCATAGTACATAGTACATAGTACATACATCCCCTGTACCCTAACATTCAGGGAAATTTATTTCCCTGGATGGTCTGTTTTTGGACTGCGGGTGAAAACTCTCACAAACACAGAGGGGAACACAATACCCTGACACACAGAGCAGGGCCAGAATGTAAGCCAGCAGCCCTGCAGATATAACGCCTTGGGAGAAATCGTACTACCCTGTCCACTTTAAGTCTTTGCTTCAGTTTGTGACAGGAACTTAGAAACTCTTCTAGAAACTTCTAGAACAGGGTTCAGTACTTACAGACACAAATGCACATCTGTCTGTCTGTCTGTCCATATATCTGTCTGCTGCAGTTGTGTCCTACTCAGAGGGAAGGTCTGGTGCTCATCGCCTCGTCCTCGATGACATTGCTGTACAAATCCCACAGACCATTCCATGACCCAGATTGGCTTCCAGTGACAAGACTGGGTCAGAAAGTTCAGGAAAGTTTGCCAACAAAGTCTGCTGTGTGGACATTTCTGTTTCAGCTCATATACAATATTTCAATATATTTCAACAATATTTCATTTTGTACCATAGCTTTGTTCATCTTGTTTTTCTTTTTTCCACTTCCAGTTTGTAAAGTACCTTGTTTTCAATTCTTTTACCTAGTATTTTATCTCATTGTTTTGTCTTGGGTTTGTCTGTTTTTGGCTTTTCAGTTCAAAGAGTATATGTTTTTGACAATACTTAGTACTGTATCTGTGTTTCTGACTCTTTTTGAAGACTATTTTTCACTTTTTACATTTAGGTCTGTGTGTTTCCTCTGTTTTTGACTTTTAGGTTTGTTGACTATTCAATTCACAGAATATTTCTGCGTTCCACTCAGTAGTTGGCTCTGCATCTCTGTTCTCAACTTTTTAGTCACTAGTGCAGCTCTGCTTTTGACTCTTATCGCCATCCTCCAAGTTTCACTGCTCTGCTGGAGAAGCCCCTCAGAGGACAGTGGAGCTGAGAGGAACTGTTACAGAGAGAACGCCAGGGGAGGGGGATCCCCGTTGGGGGAGCAGATGAAAGCTAAATCCTCCGACGTCAGCATGGTCTCATGTCCCCCGGGGGCTTGCAGTGAGGAGCGGCGCTCGATCCGGACGTGCGGTACCTCCGCGATCGGCCCGTGTGCTCGGCTGAGCCGAGAGGCTTCTCAGAGCAGGGAAGATGATGAGTTTGCCTCCAGGGTTTCGGTGCACACTGTTCCTACTCCCCAAGGGCAGAAGGAGAGGGGCAACAGAAGACGAGCAGCAATCTTCCAATGCTAAGACACCTCAGATAAGTGGCACATGTCAGCCCATAACTGTTTTAATTTAACGTTGCTAATACAGATGAGCCCATGGTGGATGAACCTGAAGCTTAAGTAAATTTCTAGTGAACACAATCAGAACACAAACATGGAAACCACTACAGTATGCAGTGCGGGCAGTAATAACTTGGGATAAAATAACATTTGCTCTGACCTGCTGATTATGACCCACTGTAATGCTGTATAATTGGTAGGTATGCAACTGAGTGTGTTATGCTACAGACAGGGAGGGAGTCTGTTTATGGACCAGTCGGGCCAACTATTAACAATTGCAAAGTTGAACACAGTTAGAAAAAAAATGAATTGTTAATTATATTTAAAATGTGTTTGGTCTTTGTCTGCAATTAAAAAGTTTTTATTGTGTTTTAACTGCCTTTCTAAATATAAAATTCATTTACAAACACAATAAAAATAATTTAAAAGGCAGGGGGTATATTAATGAATTCTGTCTCTGAAATGCTAATCTGAACTGACTGGAATTCAGCTGGATTACCAAGCAATGAGTTGGACTGAAATGGATTAAGTCAGATTGAATGTTAATGAGACTGGGATAAATTCATCAGTATTTTCTCAGACTGACTCAGGAGGGGCTGGACTGACTAGTACTTATAGGGGCTAAATTGGAGCTAGTCAGCTTGCCTGAGATTTGACTGGGCTGACTGGGAGCACACCTGGCTTACAAAACCCTGCATAACAGACATCGCAGAGCTCCTATTACTGCAGAATTTCACAGGAGTATCCATCCATTCCGTCTGTGCTTGCTCTGACTGCTAACCTTGCCTTTCAAACCAGTGTCCTTGAAGGGCTTTTTATGAGTCTAGATATTTTTGTCCCTGCTTAAACAAGCTGAATGCTCCAGTATTTATTTTTATGTATTTCTCCAGTATTTCTATTCTATGGTTATGCTCAAATGAAACTGTGGTTCTGGTGCCAGGTAGGATGGAGTTAGTTACAGAGAACCAGGGCATAGTTTCGGAATAGGACTACATATACCAGCAGCCATCCCACCTAATATGAGTAGGCCTACTCACTCACAGTGCCCTTGCCACCTCAGGGCATTGTGGGAAGGGGTGGAGGCAATTAATGCTGAAGATTGTGGGAAAATTAAAACTGAGAAAAAACTCTCACCCACGTCTCTGTAGGTTCAAAAACGGTATCAGAAAAAAGACCAAAAAGTTTTTTTCTCCTCTTTTCACCAGCAAACACAGGAGTAGCAGTTTAAAAATAAGAATAATATGAACACCCACACTCCCCAAAGAATTAAGCCAAAAAGGCATAGGAATCCCTTTGCTGAAATCTCAGCAAAGCGGCCTTTCAGTCCTTTACATTGTGAAATATACTACCATTCCAAATGTTTAGTGCCATGGCCTCCTGGAAGAGGAGGGCAGATCTGGTCTTCACTGATTTATCAGATGTTAACAATCCCATCGCTGACTGTATTACGATGAGGAAACGAACGCATCGCTTCCCGCTCATAGTTGAAATGGCCTCAAAATATGTACTGTGCAATAAACCGGAAAATTTGATTGGTTAAACATACAGTGAAATTGATAGGTGCATTGGAGAAACAGTTGGCATAGTTTGCTCGAGTGTTCATATTATCGACCGTCCTCCAGCGGTCATCCTACAATAACTGGCTGCCTCTTTTCTGTATATTTCTTTACAAAATACAGACACTCCTCTGCTTACAAACTTTCAACTTACGAACATTCAGACATATAAACGAAAAGGACTGTAAGTCCAAATGGTGTTCATTGGGCTCCTGTTTCCTGTCCGCAACATCAATTTTTTTTTCTGCACGCCAATTCCGCCTGGTACGACTTTTGGCCGACTCCTCCCATTGTGCAGCAGTGTAGCGTGCATACTCCCAGCATCCTAGTTCTTTGTACTTCTGTATACCCTTATACCCTCTAATGATGGTGAATAACGACTTACGAACATTTCAAGTTACGAACGGCCATTCGGAACGTCTCTCATTCGTAAGTAGAGGAGCGTCTGTTTCACCTTACAGATTTGCCATAATCCAGTGTTTCCAATCATGTGTTTCTGATGCCGAGATATGGGAGGGAGACATCTTAAATTCAAGAGGCAGGTGAACATCAGGCTGGGCAAGTTCAAGAAGTGCTGTAGGGGTGGGTGGAAGGTTGTTACGCTATAATGAGAGTGACCAGGGTTTTCCGCGGCTGGCCTGGCACTACTGCATGGTACTAGTTACTCTCCAGTGAAATCAGCTACACTCATTTTTTCAACCATTCCTTGAGGTGTGTCGTACGACTTGGAAAAAAACGAGGGATTCAAAACAGGTGGCGTTGCCAGGGTGATGAATAAGCACTTAAAACCCTTTTGCTCACGCCGAAGCAATTACGGCAACATGGCACATGCACTGCAGCGATCGAGCAGCATCCTGGCACAGATGGCACTTAGCCGTGCGAGCGTATTTCCATTTTTCCTCTTCCAGAAAGGTCCGAATAGGTTCCAGAAAGGATTGCCATGGCTATAAGCTATTCCCGCGATTTTTCAAATGATCATAATAAGGGGTTTGAGATTCCGTTCCTGAAGGGCCGTGAGATTGATGCTTCTCATTTGGGCCCATTCCTTAGGCTGAATTGGTCCAATTGATAGTTAATTATCAGGACTATTTATATCATTACATTTCCCCAAAGGAAAAGAAAACACTCAAACAACATAGACTTCAAAAACCAGCTTCAGATGTTTTTATATCATTTTATATCATTCATAAAATGAGATTTTAATGCAGTGAAGAAACGAGTGCATCATTTACAAGTAGCAGTTGTGCTAACCACCTAAAAAAAGACTTTAGTCAAAAAAACAATAAAAAAAACACTAGCAGAAATACAGCCCTCCAGGCACCTGGACCCCTGTCACTTTAAATGAATGACAGCATGGAGGACCAATCATTCTAGCCATGGGGCAGCAGCTGTTAGCTCTTGGGCAGGAAGTGACATAGTGAAGGAGGTCTCTGCAGAAATTGCATAACTGGGCTACTGCCGTTTTTGCAAAAATCCATGGGAAATCCCATCAGGCAGTGGGTGAGAAATAAACAGTTGAATATCTGCAGTGCTTGTATGAAGTCCTACGTATTTACCTCTAATCTGCAAAGACAGTGGAACATTTTGGTTTAAAAGGCCTTCGCCCATCTCTAAACCAATGGTACTTTACCGTCTGTAGACCACCATTGCCAAAATGCCGGCAGGCCGCCGTATACTGAGTTCCCTTCTAATCCGCAGAACATATGACAGACTGAGTTTGCTCATCTCCCACGGTTTAGCGCTGGGTCAACGGGATGCATGTGGGGGGGGGGGGGGGGGGCATCTTTGTCAAAAGAACACACTCCTCTGAGCCACCCACACTGGGAGGCTGCCTCTCTCAGACACCACAGCTTCATACATAATGACAAACAGGATAGCGTCTGACACAGGCTACTGTCTCCCGAATTCAGGCGTGACCCTGATAACGTCATGAGCAAATTAAATCTACTCAAAACCACAGTTCATGTCTTTTGAGTATATACTTCTGGTCTCACGTCATGAAACATTAACTACTAAGAAAATCTTCTTATTGATTTGGGTGCTTCTCTGTGTAATGATGGTCTCCAAAAACATTGGAAATCAAACCCAATCCCATATCCATTTTTTTTACAGTTTTGATCATATTACAGGGTGTTTGTATGCTGCCTGTTCATCTGTGTCTTGTTCGTGCACTGATTATGGCAGACATTGATCATGTTTATTTCTGCATGTTTGTATGTGTGCATGACTCAAATAACGTCTCATTGTTAGGTGCAATGGAATGCCCCCCCAACATAAAAACCCATAAGAAAGCATATTATTCTGTTTGTGCTCCAAAGAAACTGTATCTGTGAAGCATTTTTCAAGAAAAAGGGGATATAAGACTTATTTAAAAGACTAGCTGGCTAATTTTAGCTACTAGGTCTAATTACAGGTAATTACTCTGCATATGCACACACATAGACACATTTATGCATATATATATATATATATATATATATATATATATATATATAAAACCTTGATCAGCATGTTGCTGTATGTTTTATTTCTCTGTTTTTATCCCCAAAAAAAGAATTTTAAAAAACAAGAAAAAAGGAAAAACATGCAACAAAAATACCTTCATCCCTGGGCCTGTTCATCGAAGACTCATCATGTTTTTTTGTGAGCGGACCTAGGGTTAAGAAAAAAAAGGGAGGAAAAAGAGAAAAGAGAAAATTCAAAAAGATTTACTGTGGCAAAAAAAACAAAAAAATCAAAAAAGAAAAGAAGAAGAAGAAAAAAGACATTTCAGCAAGAGGTCATCTTTGTCAGTTAAAAAGAGGACAAAACTCTCAAAAACAAAACAAAAAAGGCATTACAGACACAGATTCAGTACAGGAAAAACAGAAAGAAGAACAGCTTAGCAAGATTAGACCAACAATCTAAGACGTGGTGACTTATTCTCTCTACCCCAAGAAGTCCTAGTCACTTGTAGTCTTTGTGCCTCTTTTAAACGTTTTTTTCCCCGTCTCCAGGGGACAGTGGGAAAAATCACTGAGAAGCTGAAACAAGGTGAAACCTTTCTCCCCCCACCCCCTCAAAAAAAAACACGCCAAAGAAAGACATCCCCATGTACACCATCCTCAGAAATGGCTTTGCCACACAAACATGTACAATTGAAATCATTGTACCTGAATCAAACACCTGTAATGACGATAATACAAAAGAGTATTAAACATTTAATTGTTGGAGCAGGGTGCGCTTGGTGTACATTTCAACACAGCAGCAGTGAAACATCTCAAAAAAATTACAGTGCTCTCAAAAGCTTTCATACACACTAATACAGTAACAGAAGTCTTACCAAAGGCAAGATTTTATTAACGTGTCACCAACTGAAATATTTGGGCCAGGAATCAGATCTTGTGGAATTGAAAAAATAGAATTTTTCCCAGTGTTCAATGTGGTGTGGGAGCTCAAGCCACCATGGTTCCACATCCCCCCCGCCCCCCGCCGAATAATTCGTTGTGGGGGCTAGACTGAAGGTGGAGCCCCAGCAAGTAAGATCTCGCCCACTGGATCACTCTGCAGTCAGGGTACGTCATGAGGAAAATTGGGGTGGCTGCACTGACACCCAGAGATTGAGGGACTAGCAGGGTCCCCTTAAGAACCAGGGTCGCCCCCAACCCCCCCCCACTCCTGTTCATCATATAATCATGTAATTGACGTGACATCTATCACTGCAGATCACCAGTGCAGATCCCCCCTACTCCAGAGGTCAATCGCCCCCCTCCCCTCCGGGAGACAATGTAGCATGAGTCAGCTGTGATGAAGATGGTATTGGAAACAGTAGCAAAGCTTTCTGAAACAGACCTTCTGATGCCCAGTCACAGGCCCCCGTGACAGACGATTTGCACGTGAAAAAGCACTTGGAGAAGTGGGAACCATGATGGCTGATACACTCAGTAAACCAGATCCAGTCCTTTTAATTAATGGTGTCAAAAGCTTTGAGCATGCTCGATGCTGCTGGGATACGTTCACATGTTGCCCTTGCCTTTCTTGTGGTACCTGCAGAAGCCGCTTTCCACTGTATGCCCCGTTCAGGACATCAGGTCAGTCTCAGCAGCGTCCTGAAGGTGGAACATGTGGGGTTTCTGCCTAGAGGCCAGTTTGCTGCAGGAAGCCATGGAGGAAGCAGCACGCAGGTGAAAGCAGGGAAAGCCAGCCTGGCAAAATGGCAACACCAAACACAGCTGCTCCGTCATTCCAGGGCAGGCGAGACGCACACCACGGCAGACATGGCCACCCTTCCCCGCGACACGCCACAGTAACATCGAGATGCCCTTCTGTGCTATTAACATCTGGCCCATCTCGTCCTTCAGGCCCAGAATAACCGTGTTATGACAGTGTGTCATGAGCTTGCGGATGTTTCTGGGACAGTGATGACAAAGCCAGCGACAGTGTTTCTGACTGGGCAGGTAAAAAAATCGTAGTGGAAATGTATAAAAGCAAATGAAAATAAGCTTTTTGTGATTATAACTGCTCATTTCAAGAATTTGTCTCACCCATATTTGCATGATGACTGTTTGATATTAGACAAATGTTTGAATGTCACCATGTGGCTCACGGCCTTGTGCCTTCGACCTCAAAGGGTGCTTTTACACTAGGCTTTGTACTTTTGGAACTCGAAAAAAGTAACAAAAGTACAGTACTAATTGTGGTATGATATTCCACTGGCGTAAAAACTGGTACTGGCTCTGAATGACATAATTACAACGTGACGCAGGGTATTTTACACTGAATTCAAAAAATGCCTATAGTTTATCACAAAGTTGATGAAGTGCAATATTAATATCAACACTGCAAGTTCTGCACACACAATTCTTACATCACAAGGACCATGACAGTCAGATGGGCTGAGATCAGGCTTTTTCATACTGTACAGACATCATAGACTGGAGTTACATTTCAATAAAACATATTTAGTCTGTCATAGGAAACAAAACTTGGCAAGCTTGCAATTTAATGATTGTTAACTCTTCAAGATTCTCTAGTATGCGTAAAAAAAGTTTTTGCATGAGCTATGCATGAACTCCCCAAGCCAATCATAATCATTTTCATCCTTGCTGTTTAAATAATTCCTAGATGTGAGAAATGTATTTTTCATTTACAAATATTTGTAACTTTTTTTTTTTACTTCACTTGTTGTCTGAGAGTGTAATTACACTATTTCAGGATGGCAGATGTATTTTGTTTTTGCAAGGCAGGTTACTTGCATAGCCATTCGACAATAAACACATTTGCAAGTCCCGCCCCAAAGTAGCAACTGGTTTGGGACTTTTGGTACTGGTCCTGTTGGTACTGTTAACTGACCAGAAATTAGTGGAAAAGGGAAAGTACTGAATTTTAATACCAAAAGTATGGAACCTGATGAAGTGGAAAAGCGCCCAAAGTGCACCAACTCACAGAGTGTATGCGAGCGGAGCATGACGAATGAGCCAGTGGGCAAGTGTATGTGAGAGTAAATGGATTCTGCCTGTGTGCATCACAGTGTGCGGGAGAGCAGGTACGTAAGTGCAGGTTCGTAAGTGCAGGTACGTGGCTGCATCTTTGTGTTTCAGCGAGTGACAGGATCATTCAGAGAGCAAGGGCGAATAAGCAGGGGAGGAAATGACACAGGCCTGCAGTGCAGTTAACAAGGCTGATGTGAGAGCGAGTGTCGTGCGTTCATATTCTAGCTGATGAGTTAGTCGGTACAGAGCCTGATCGGGGTTCTCCGGCTGAGGAGGAGTGGACGGCCGCATTAACTAATCAGTGTGTATTTTACGACCACATCCTGAGGGAAAGTGTGTGACAGAAAACAAAAAACAATTAGAGAGAAGGATGGAAGGCGAGAGGGAGGGGAAGTACTACAGAGAAAAAAAAAAAACTGTGTTCTGTTGTGGTTGTTATTCATTGCTTCTGGCTTTTATTTTTACCCCTTGTGTCTGTTTCCATATATCATCGCTTAGTACACTAGAACTGACAGCTGTCCCGTCAATAAAGTTCATTTCGAATTTGATTGGGTAACAGAGGAAGTAATATATCCATCCATCTTCTGACCACTTATTCCAGTCAGAGTCCTGGGAGGCCTGGAGCCTATCTCAGACCTCACAGAGTACTAGGGTCCCATGATGGAGTCTTTCATGGGGCACATACATATATAAGTATGATTCAGAGATGGCAATGAGCCTAACTGCTTGTCATAGGACGATGGGAGAAAATCTACACATACAGTACAGAGGTGAGATCAGAACCAATAACCCAGAAGGTGTGAGGCACCAATGCAACCCACTGAGCCTATGAGAGGGAACAAGTTAGAGTAGGTGAAGAAAAGACAAACATATACAGTACTGTGCAAAAGTCTTAGGCAGTCCAAAGAAATGTTTAAAGCTGTTTATCTGGGTAGCAAGTGTACT
>JAUMHC010000003.1:3696056-3707310 GCA_032359785.1 Heteromormyrus szaboi | reverse complement strand
TCTGTCCTCCCCCGGGACGGGTCGCACGCCCTGTGCCGCACACACCTCTGTCCTCCCCCGGGACGGGTCGCACGCCCAGTGCTACACATACCTCTGTCCTGAAGTCACATTCAGCCATACTGGTTAAAAAAACACTCCGTTGAGGAGCAGAAGGACATTTAAATCCTACGCTGCAGGTGACAGATGAGCCTTCAACTAACATCCTATACATTTTTTGAGAACATTCCAGAAATGTCCGTGTCGCCCAGAGCGTGACCAAAGTGCTCCGAACATCCCCCGCTGGCCAGTACGCCTCCAGCAGGACACATCTCCACACCCTCGGCAGGACGGGCACCAGGAAAAGGACCCAGCTTCTCCACACACGTCGTTTAATTTAGGATAAGGTGGACTCACATCGGCATGTCCCAGATTCACTTACCGCCCTTAATGCAGCAAAAAGATGGGAGTCTTTTTAAAAGGTGGCAACATTAAAAAAGGGGGTCATTTAAATAAATTTTATCTGAGAAGACAGGACCAGGAGGATGATCTGAGGACAAAGAGTTGCGGGTAATGTAAGAATTTCAGTGTAGCTAATGTGGAGACATGAGTGAATCTCGGGAGGAGGAAGAGCGTGAGGAAGGAGGACAGGCAGATGAAGTATTGAGAAACAGCCACGGATCATCATGGCGAAAAGCGTCCCTACTGGGTGGTGCGAAGTGGGAGCCTAGGGAAGTGGAGAGGGACATTAGCCGGGGGCTGGAAGTGGGCTGCCAGTAAGCAGATATGGCCAGACCACCAGGCAACAAAGCGAGAAGAAAAGAGCATTACGTAAGTATCTCGGCGGAAAATAAAAAACGGTGCTATCACTCAGACATCCCTGGGACGAGAACATCATGGAAACGAGACAAAAGAGATGGATCCTCAGCAATCTCCAGTAAAATCCCTCAGTGGCTGTGAGATCGGCCCAGATGGCAGCATCATGGCTGACCTTCTAAGAGCTCCATGCAGCAGGTGTCTGGAAAAACTGGCGGGAGCGCGGTGAGGCCGCGGTCATCCAGAGCGTCCTGCCGGATGACAGCGGGGCCGGTTCCGCGGTAGATATGCACAGAAACTCCTTTCTTGCTGTGTTACCTTTTACCGCGGATGCTTTGGTGAACATGGCTCCGGCAGCCATGGCAACAGATTCAGGACAAAAACAGGTCAAACGTCACGCCATATGTTTCCAGAAGGTTCTGCAGTCATCGGCAGGAAATGGAGCGCAGTCTGGAGAAGGCATGTCAAGATACTGCTCCCGGTACAAGTAGCCCCTTGATAAGCTACCCACACAATCACAAATGTCAGAGTTCAAGTCTACATGCACTTTCTGATTAAGTCTCTCAGATTTAATTGGCTTGTGAAACCATTTCTTTACCATAAAAGCCTGATGGGCAATTAGCGAGGGAAGAAAGACAAAAGCCATAAATAGATTATGCGAGACAATCCCGGAGCACACACCTGCATCATCCTGCTGCACAAAAATAGAAAGAAAACAGTAAAGTCACTCTAGTCAGTGATAAAAAAGGAGGGGGTTATGGATAATTTCCAGGCAGTACTCAGTGGTGTTTCAAAGAACAGAACAGATGCAGCGTCCTGCTCCCACCCACCCACTCGTGCTATGAGGACAACCTTTTCCTCGTGAAGAACTAAGAACACTAGTGAGGCTTTTAAAGGACCAGACCCTCCTTGAGATGAAGCTCCCAGAGCTGTCTTAAAAGGTTCTTACACCCTGCCCGCTACACATGGGCCTTCCACAATCAGATGCCCCACCCACCACCAGATGCCCCGCCCACCTTCACTCCCTACCCATCGAATAAAGGCACATTCCGCCCTTATGCCTCACCACCACTGTCTAGCCCCTTCACTCCCCCCCGTCCCCCATACTACTCGTGCAGGACTCACCGTCCTCTGTGGGGACGTAGATATTCAGGTAGAGACAGTCCTCGCTCTGGTTCTGGATGTACCCGGCCACGATGTCCAGGTTGTCGGTGAACCAGACGGGAAGCATGATCTCCGGCAGCACACCGTGGATATTCTGTGGACAGACAGGGGCGAACTGGGTGGCGTTGCGAACATCCTGCCAGGAGCCCGGCGCCTCAGGCGGCTGGAAACGGCGATCGCCGATGGGGGGCGTGGCGTATGGCACCCCCAGGTACTGCTCCACCGGGCCCAAAATCTCATTGTTAAGGTCCTTCTTGATGCCTCGCAGTTTCCCATAATTGGTGGTCACCATGGGATACTTCCCAAGGGCGTCCACCTTCTGGGCTGTAACGAGGGCCAGCCGGAGTGTCAGGCCCAGCAGCCAGAGCAGGCAGGGGTTCGAACGCTGGCACCGGCGGCTCCAGGCACCCCCCGCGGCCCGCCTGCACTCTGACGGAAGTAGGAGAGACATTTCTACGGCTCCCCTTCGCCCGTCTCCTCCTTTCAGCGAGAGCAGTCGAATGGCACGTCAAGAAAAAGAAAAATGGATCCCAAAAAACAGCAAGCTTGTGAAAGTAGGGGAGCTGCCAAAATGGAGTGAAGAAGGCAAGGGACAGAGGGGGAACGGAGGGGGGAGGGGCAGGTGGGGGGAGGGACAGGGGATAGTCAGGCCAAAATAGGTGGCGGGTGCGTGTCGTCCTCCTCAGAGCTGACAGCCAGGCGCTCTGTTACGCTCCATGCCCCTGCACTGTCCACATCAGGCCACGATCTCCGTCTGCCCCTGACCTGCGAAGATGAAAAGAGAAGGAGGGAGAAGGGTTTTAGCAGGGACCACCAGCTCGAGGTTCACAGCCCCAGCCATACTGTGAAAAGCAACAGATAGCAATAAATATCAAAACAGTTCTGCATCACAATGTCACTGTGTTAAAAAAAAATGAACTTCCTCAGGCAGGATACATAGACTGAAACTGAGCATCGACTTTAAGGGAACAACAGCAGACCCCGTAGAACTGGAACCAGCCTTTTAGTGGAATGCACCAATCACTTGTCTCTCGTTTTAAACATTGACTTGTCATCTATCTGTCCAGCCACCTTCCTTACCCTGGGTCCTATGGGAACACGGCATGAGAAAGTCTGGATGCCAGTCCATCACAGGGCAAACACTTTCACACAAAGGGCAATCTTAGTAATACTCAACTACAAAACTGCATGTCTTTGTATTGTGGGATGAACCTAAATTCCTCAAGAAAGCCTGCACAAAATAACAGAAGGGGATCTGAACCTCCCACCCACTGTGCCACCCCAAAGTGCTACTTTGCTTTCTTGCAATGGGATTAGTTTTCTGCTGCAGTGTGAAGGAACACGTTGAGTTCACATTATGACAGCCTGCTCCCCACAGAGGTCAGGTGGATGGATGATGTGATGTGATTAGGAGCTGAAGCGCAGGCAAAACTCCAACCACCTTAAGCAGCGCAGCTGCCTGGCAAAGCGCACGGCAAACATATGTGTCCAGGCTACACAGAATCCCCCTGGTAAAAAACATGTGTTCCGTTAGAAAAATACCAGCGCGCAACGTCTGGGAAATACGGATGACAAAATGCACAACGGTAATTAAAGCACAGGGTTCAGTCCCAGTGTGTGAAATATGACCCGTTCTCATGTGTCCACCTGCCAGCCAAAGCAGAGCAAGAGAGCAAAACGGACAGATGGAAGGAGAGAGAGCCAGGGAGCGAGAAACAGAGAGAGAAAAATATGAAACGTGCCCCACACTACCATTTAACTGCGTTACAATGCTTACAAAAAAAAGTCTTAATAAAAGACTCGCCACTACCATTACTGTCGTCCAAACATGCTGGCCTGGTAAATGAGTAAGTCTTGAATGACCATAGTGTATTGTGTGAGCTGGTGTGTCTATCCTGAGATGGTGTAGCTTTCTTTCCATGGTGCACTCTCCCTTTCACCCTCTGCTTCCCAAAACCACCCAGGACAAAACAAGGAGTCAGACTGGCAGGCAGTACTGGGCAGAATTAAAAACATGTTTTTCTAGTATTTTATATTTAAATATACAATATTTTAAATACGGTCAAGGTATCAAAACCAAAAATAAACAAGAGTATACATATACATTTTTATATTTGTCATTATTTTGAAAGTGTTATGCTCATTTTAATTTCAAAATTCATAAATATTATTTTGGTAATACTGAAAATATGACTAGTCGATCCGCTCTTGTCCACTCAGGGTAATATCACTGTAATTGTCTGTGTTTATCCCAGATGGAGGGTGCAGACAGACTGTGAGAGAGCAGCCTAACAGGAAGTGACATTAAAAAGCTGGCCGCTGACACGGGCCGACGCGGAGCAGCCAGACAGCCCGCAGACTGCAGCCTGCGCCCACGGCGCGCTCTCAGACGCGGGCGGACAGGCGCCGAGTCCGGCGCTGCGCGGAAACTGCTGTTGCTCGTCGACTGTCACCGCCTCGCGGACAAACGAATTAACGGCTAAACGAATAAACGTCAGCTTCGCAACGCGGAAAAGTCCTCTAATTTTACACAACGCGCTCTGTCAAATGAAACTAACTATAAACCCCGCCTGCATTTATTTATTTACTGTTTTATGTACTTTATTGTTTACACGTTAGTTATTTGTCATTTAAGCACCCCCACCCTGACGGTGAGACTTCCGAGTTCTTGAGGTGCGCCAGCTCGCGACTGCACAGCTCTCGCGCCAGACGAGCAGCCGTCTATCGGCTATTTCCGGCAATCTGACCCTGCGATCTGACTCGACCGTCGCGTTTGCAAGAGCGCGCCCCGACTGCACGGACCGCTACCGCCCCCCTCACCCTCGAGCGAAGAAAGCAAGAAAGGGAGATCATCTCAAATGAAACAAACAAAAAACAGCATCTATGGGAAAAATCTATTCTGCTGTTTTGCACAATTCATACTCATGCTTCAAGATTGCTTTAAGATTACAGTAACAAAATATAAGTGTTGCTTTATAATATTTTTTTTGCAGGTAACAACAAAACAGTTTTATTATGCGTGTTTTTAAAGGCCACAACGTGACCGACTGAGACAGAGACCTGGGTTTAAGTGTTATTTTACTGTTTTAAAACATTGTGTCGTAAGATCAGCATGCTCCCCAGTTACCCTGTTATGCTTTCATAAGCGGTCCCTAATCAAGGCTTTTAATATTTAAGCACTTCACTGCTTTGGCAACACCTCATTTTTTGTTACACCAGTGGGGGACATGTCACACTGATTAAAGGGGTGGTCGGGGGGGGACAGACAAGCTATCCAGAGTGGTGCTGCATTGGCCTGGGGGGGGTGGAGGGGGCTTTGAGGAGCTCTGTTGATCTCGGTTGCCATGACTTTGCCCTTTTCGTTTTCACCGTTCATCACACCCTGATAGCTTGGTGGCTGCTTACACGATTTAATCGAAGGACAGTCCCAAGAGACCGATGACCGGGTTTTGGGGGCGTCGGCATTTCATGGCGCCCTTCTAATTAAACCTCAGAGATGAGCCGGCTCACACTAACGGCCCTTACACAAAACGAGTCTTCTCATTAAAGTTTTATGCTGAAAAAATAATGGTGTGTGTTGGGGGCGGGGGGCAACAGTAATAATAGAATCTTGCCCCACAGACATGGCATCACAGGGAAGCGGCAAGAGATAAAAGGGTGGGGTAGAGTCCACACAGAGGGGGGCGTAATTAGTCACACGCCGGCCTGGCTGGGGAGGGTGAGAGGAGAGGTGAGCGTGTGGACAGTGGGAGATGTTTATCACCCTGATTAAAAACCACGGGAAAGCACGGCGGTGCATCACACGCACTTCTCTGCCAGGACGACAGCCCCGCTCCGACCTGACAGACCCAATGACACGTACAGGTGCTGCTGGGCCACGAGGGAACAGAGGCATGTCACGCGACTGGATCTCCCTGCTCGTAGTGGACCAGGGAGATCCAAGCGGGGGGGGGGCAGTAAAGCGTCTCTAAGTTACGGTGCAGTAACAGACTCTTCCCGAGATTAAATGGGTAAGCCACCCCCCCGCCCATAAAGCCACACATCTCTGCAACTATGAATCAACATCATAAAAACGGAGAGGCTGGACTCGCAGTGAAACAGGACGGCAGCCATCCTGCCATGCTGATGAAACACGGGCCGCGTTAATGAGATCTCTACGTCACACCTACGCCATTCCTGATTTAAGGTCCTCTTCACCTTGAGGGTAGCTGGAAAACTGGAGCCCCCGGCACCTTTCCAGAGATGATCTCAAGGAAGACAAAAGAACAACAGGAGCATAAATCCCTGCTGCGTATTGTCTAGGAAGCAGGAGTGTTTGTAATGAGGAAGCAGGAACAGGCACGCCTATGGCAAAGGCCAGTGAAGAAAGCTGGCCTGCGAGGTCTTCACCTCTGGCCTGAGAGCTGGCAGCTGGGGTCAACTGACATTTGTTATCCTATTAGCAAACCCCAACTTCAGCCTCTGTATTTGTGTCCACTGTCTACCAAAAGATGCCAGTTCCCTACTAAAAGGTCCAGCAGCAGTGCCCCGCTGGAATTGAAGCAGGACAACCTTCGCGCGGAAAAAATACGATGAGTACGTCTGTTACCCACTGATACTACCCAAGGTGCTCTGCAGCTGTGCTAGACATGCTCACATCGGGGGGGGGGCAAGATTTAAACATATATAGATATAGATATAATCCTGGAGGCCCAAAGGGGAGTCCACAATGAGACGAGATGACTGCTCATCAGGTCTGGGGCAAGGTGCCCCCGTCCAGCCCGAGCTGCGAGGCTGCTGCTCGGCATTCTGGGAGGACAGCGCTGACAGGCGTCAAGCAAAGGCAGATAATGCACGCCTGTCAGCTGGGTCAAAGGATGCCTGAGGAAGTTCAACGACGAGTCACTGCTGGATCTGAAATGGAGAAGAACCAGCCAGAGGAGGACATGAAGATAGGGGCTGCCCCCTTGGGGGTGGGGGTGTTACTTTTCTGAGGCTATGGCAGTTTGAACCCCCCCACCCCCTGTCCTTCCGCGAGACGCCGGTCAATAAAAACACAAATTAAAATGCATTATTTAGCGTTTCTCATCTGCACTCCCCAGGCAGTCAGCACGGAGTGGGGAGGGGTGGATCCCCTTCGACACGGGCCACAGCAAGAATCATGCAAGTCAGGCCCGATGGCAAACCCCGTCATGATGGAAACATTGCCCCCTATTGGCTGGCCGTCACCCTCATCACAGTCTGAATGGGAAGGGGCAACTGAGACTCCTGGTGGGGGGGGGGGGGGGTTAGGAGCCACTGAAGCACAAAATTGTAAACAATGTAAGGAGAAGAGTTAAAAGCAAAAATTTACAGCACCCTAATTTACAAGGAAGCAACGCCGCCTATGCCGGGGGGGGGGGGGGGGGGCTGAGCGGAAGGCTGCTCATTAGACGGCGTGGGACACATTAATCATGACCTGTCACTGGGACCGCTGGCCCCCCGGCAGGGGGCGGCGCTGGCAGTAAGAGCTTTAACCAGACCACTGGTGCTGCAGTGGAAACATAGAAGATGGGTGGTACAGGGAGGGGGGACTCTATCAACAGACATGCCTCATGTTTGAAATCCCCCCCACCCCTGGCATAAATCAGCAGGATCCCGTCACTGGGTTTCCGCGGTGTCCCCGAGCGGATGACGAAGACGGCCGCACACTAGGCTGACGTCACACGCAGGGATCTCAAGAGGACGGGGGGGGTGGGCGTGATACAGTTCCGCTGCGTGTTCACAGCAGGCCAGAGCAGCACGGCAGCACAGCGATTCAAAAGCAAGAGATAACATGATCCAATGTGACCCTCCATAGAGTCACTGGCCCTTCCTTAAGATTAGTGAAGGTCATTAACAAAGACTTAAAAACCCCTGTTGTGTGTAAAGGACCTGTTTCTCCCTACAGGTGCCAGTGTTGTGTTAATACATCTTCTTAGTACATGTGAATCACTATATGTTTTTTTTTTTTTAATTTAATTTAATACAGTGCCCCAGTGTCCCATAAGATTAACTGCTGCAGATCAGATGATCTGAATGACTGTAACATCATGGAAGCTGACAGGCGAGGTCACATGACGATACTGTATCAAGTGGGTGTCAATCACACTACATGCCACACGTCTCCATAGCATCCTTTTAAGCTCTGCCCCGAAGCTCATAATGTCTATAGAACTCCAAGCCATGCCTCTCCTTAGCAACGCGCTGCTAAGACCCCACCCCCAGGCGTGCTGTGTCATGCTGCCGCTGCCCTGCCCCGTCGCGTCCTCCTCTCTGTCTCAATGGGAGTCGTGCAGCTCGCTGAAGCCTGCAGACTGGGGGAACGTGTGAGATGCCGGCCCACGCATTCAGCCTCAGCAGCTGCGATTTCCAGTGCCAGCTCTGTTACCAAAGGGACAGGCAGGCTCACTCTGCACTTAGGAACACAGGAGACAGCCTGCACACTTATTCGGAGGGGGGCGGGGATTCTCACAGTTTTTATCCACAGATATTCAGACACTGTACCCATAAGTACAACAGCCGGCCTATAAAAATCCCAGGTCCCTGAGCATCGGCTGCCATTCATGCGGGCTGTGTTCAGTAACCATGCCTGAGGATGGATGGATTTTTGATCCACCTCCCAACCCCCCCCCCAACCCCAGAGCGCAGTTATGGGCTACAAAATCACCTCCTTGCACAGTCACATGATTTGCTCTGGGACTTAAGTGGAAACAAAGTGGGGGGGGGTCACAGTTCCAATGTATTATTTATAATGTGACGATATGATCACACCAAAAATAAGTCTCTGTGTTTGATTTGGATCCTCGTCATCTCTTCTGCTGATACTCCGTTGATCAGGTGAAAGTCTGACGGAGGCTCCAGGTAGACTTCTGTGGAAGGTGGGCTGTCTCAGGTGAGTGGAACGGAAGGTGGGCCATCCCAAGGTGGGTGAGAGGAAGGTGGGACATATCAAGGTGGGTGGAGCAAAAGGTGGGCCATCCCTAGGAGGGTGGAGCCATAGGTGGGCCATCTCTAGGTGGGTGGAGCAAAAGGTGGGCCATCCCTAGGTGGGTGGAGCAGAGGGTGAGCTGTCCCAAGCAGGTGGAGTGGCGGGTGTGCCATTTTTGGGTGGGTGGAGCGGAAGATGGGCCATCCCAGGAAAATGGAACCGAATGTGGGCCGTCCCAGGCGGGTGGATGGACTGAGGAGCACAAGGCTTGATGAACAAAATACAGGATCATTTGGAGACACCTGCCTCTTCCTGCGTATTTAATGAAACTATGAAAATTGGAGGGGCCCCGGCTACAAGGACACAGCACAGCTTGGTTTGTAATTATACCTTTGTGGGGACTCATCATTCACTTCTATGGGGAAAACGCTAATCACGACACGACAACCTTAACCCCTACCCAGTCCTAACCTTAACCATAAGTAACCAAACCAAATACATTTTTACTTTTCTGATTGCATTCATGGATCTTTGTGGGGACCTAAAAAATGGTTTCCACAACATCAAAACACCAGCTTTTTCTTACACTGTGGGGGACATGTTTGCGCACATGTGATCTCAATGATCTCACACTTATCGTTAGCGCTCACTAAGGGCACAAAGGTACTTACAGTGAAATCAGCAGTCACTGTGGTGGTCAGATTTATGTGCTGTCTTGTAATGTACTTTTGCATGCATGTTTACTCATTGGCTTAATTGAAGCTTTTCGTTTTGTTGTTTTCTTCTCCAGGTCTCTGCTAAATCCAAAGTAATGGTCAGGTGACCAAGGCACCCAGATTGATGCCTCTGAATGGAGCCCTATGGCCACGCCCACCACTCTTTCAGCCCCCGGCACTGAAACCTCCTGTCCTCTTGAACGTTTTCAGCTTCACAGCGAAACGCATCGGGGAGCCGGGTTCATGGTGCCGAATGTTTTTTATTTATTTACACTCTTTCGTTGGACCATTCAGGCCTTTTGGACATAGCCTTGCTCTGAGCTATGAAAGGCAAATCCATACAGATGTGAGTTTTAATCAAATACTAATTAGACAGCCTCCCCCTTAAATATCCAGACTGTAAGTCAGTTTTGTGATGCATGATAAGGCAGCAGGCAGAGGTGATAACGGACATGCGGACTACAGCCAATCACAGAGCTACACTTGTGCAGGCCCCTAAAGGGCGGAACCAGCCTCTGCACTAGGACTATTTAATAAGAAGTACTAACTTTATCTGGAAGAAGGATTGAGCGGGTGATTTAGAGCTTGCCCGTCCCAGTGTAATCACCAGTACTCATACCGTCTTTGTTACGGTAACACACACACTCCAGCTGCAGCACTGGTTTAGCCGCAATCCCCCCACCTGTGTGAAGTTTGCATGTTCGCCCCAGTAAGTAGAACGGATAACTGGATAAAGGACTGAAAAATGTATGTATCACCTGTTAATCATGTCTGCTTTAATCAACTTTTACAGTTTAACTGTGACAAAAAGCTGAAACTACACATTCACATACTCTGTGGCATTTTTGCTATTAAATCAAATGTAAATTCAGACCTGAATTAATTATAATAATCATAATTAAAGTGGCTTTTTGTCTTAAATCTAACCCCCACCAGCATTCAGCAGTTACCTGCTGCTTACAGCGGCCATCTTGTGCTGATTAGATGATTACATCTCTTTCCCTGGATACCCGGAGGCCCCAGCTGACCCACACAGGTGTGGAACAGCGGGTCTGCGTAAAGCCATTTGTGCTGCTCTTGGCCGGTGTCCTTGGAGAAGACCCCTGGGAGTCACCACTAGGGGCGCTGCTCATGGAGGTGTCCAGCTGCCTGCTCAGCACGGATTATAGCGCATTTGTTACTGCTATGTTTGTTATTAATTGCACACTTAGATGTATTTTGGGTTATGCTGATGATGTACGTACCTAGCGGCCTCAGACACACTGACAAATGGATCCTTCATTATGGCTCCAGCCCATCTTTCTCTATTCAAGCTCTATATAGATTTTATTTCTTTTTTAACAGAAACTGGAAGTGGGTCAGCGACATATAAATCCATTTCCATTTATACGCCACGGCGGGTACAGAAAATGGAAAGCAAGAGCGACAAATTCACAAATTCTCTCTTAACCTTGCTGATGTTGTGAATATCGTGAGATTCATTCTTCCAGCAAAGGCAGTAAAGCGGCCAGACCAGCCCCCCCCCAGACATGCCACATCGCAGCACACACCGGAATGAGCATCTCCCACAGCCCGAGTGTGAGCGAACTGCCAGTGCAGCCCCCCCCCCCCCCCAGTTCTTCCATTAGGTTTCAAAGAGATGTGGGATTAGATA
>JAUMHC010000003.1:3675865-3686261 GCA_032359785.1 Heteromormyrus szaboi | reverse complement strand
CCCCCCCCCCCCCCCCCCCCCCCCCCCCCCCCCCCCCCCCCCCCCCCCCCCCCCCCCCCCCCCCCCCCGTGCTTGGCAGTCTGGGAATCCGGTGCCTCAACGGTAGAAGAAGTGGATGTGTGTGGAGGGTGTAATAGCCCGAAGAAACAGGGGGCGCCCCTGCCCCCAAGGGCGCAAAGCATGAGCTATCTCACAGTACTTTTAACCTGATAAACATGTTACCCAGACAGATTCCTCGAACACTGAATGAAAGAGGTGAAACCAGTGAGCTTGAGGCAGTGGTCAGAGATACACAGCAGAATGCTGAGAAACACCAGAGAATTCTAGGAGCTGGAATCCTGCCCTGAAACTCCAATATCGGTACGCATTACGTTAAAGAAGATGCTGGAGAGGTGACGGACCAGGAATGGAGCGAACATGATCCTGTGTGATTCTGAGAAGCTGAGGGGATCAAACAGAGAGGGAAGGGATTAGCAAAAGTGTTACCCCTTACAGGGCAGATGTGGTGCGCCAAGTCCCCCCCGGCTTACATCACTGACATCTCCTGCCCAGTTTCATCATATTGCTGAATTACCAAAACACCATGGAAAAACAGAAGACAGCCTCTCAGAACAGAGCTTATAAATGCGTGCCATATAGGGCTTTACAATGCCAGCTGGCCTTTAAACATTTTATATGAGAAATTAATTAGAATTACCACAATAAAGGCCAAAAAAAGAATACCTTCCACTTTGTAGAATGTATGTCATATTTACTTATGAATGAATGCAGCGCATAACCAAAGAAGACAGTAGCTATTAGCTACGTATTTAACACAAAAATGTAAATGTGTACACACAGCTGGGAAGCTGAACTGCCATCCATTTATCCAGTACAAAGTCACAGGTACCCTGGAACCTATCCCAGTTATCACAGGCTACAAGGCAGGGGACACCCTAAACATTAAAAAAAAAAAATGCAACACACTGAACCCTGAAGATCAGTTACTGCTGAGTCACGGTTATAGTACTTATCTGGGTTTGACTTAAAATATAATCCATTCAGGGTTACACAGGTTTAGTGTACAGCCCCACACACATCACCACCACATAAATGACCCATGAATGAAGAGCTTGATCAGTGCCCTCATTGTGCAATTGGTTGAAGGCCCAAAGCTCAGATCTGGTGGTAAAGAATGGCACAGGTCCTCCATTGGAATTAGGTGAGCTTTCGCGTTTGGCAAAGCTTTAGCAATACAGTCAACTGAGTCGAGTGCTAACTTCAATTACACTAATGCTAATAATCCTAATGAAGTAAACCATCAGCAGGTTTGGGGTTAGGCTTGGAACTGGTGTCAAACAAAAGTCTTTGTATCAGGTAACTCGAGGTCTTTCACCCATTGTGTCTGCTAAACATCATCCATTTCACCTTCTCACTTTAGCCATAAAAAAGAGTGCAGCTGTATCCTCAAAGCTCCTGCCCAGTAGAGCACACCTCAAGCATGGAGGAGCTCGGGCTACAGAGCGCCAAGAAATCCCCTGGCCGAAGAACACCAACGGCAGAAGCATGTACTTCAAAACTTACACCACCCAGCAGCACCAGCCAACAGCTACTGCTTCCTTCCACTACATACTGAAAAGGGTTTGGGTAATAGTCTTCTGACTGTCAGAGTTTAACGTGGTCTGACTGTACTCAAATATCTTCTTGCCATTCTCCCGTGGAAATTTACCAGGAAACCTTGTGACAAAAGACAGCTTCTGGAATGTGAAGGCCCAAACTTACATGAGGTCTGTCATTCCCCTCTTACCCTGACAGAAGTGGAGGTTAATGCTCTTCAATACCCAGCTATCTTCAGCAGCCATCCACATCCCATGATGCAGCATCTTATTCCTGCTATTCCTTCCAGAGGGCCAAGCAGTCTGCACATCTAGATTTTGCCAGTTCATTTGACAAATTCGGGGTTAACTGTTCTTCTGGGGTGTGTTCTTGGTAACCAATCTACGACAGCCTTTCACATGTCCGTCAAACTGGCACGTGCTGGAGGAATGCCAGGTTCAGAGTGACGCTCCAGGTTCCCCCATACCAGACTGAACATCATTTATGGAGTTTACATCTTTAGTCTATTGCTTGTGCATAAAAATTACATATGCTAACGATCCCAGACAAGCGGTATAAGAATAATAAATTTAACCAGTGCTGCCTCACACTGCCACGATTCAAATCCTGTCCTCGCTTTGTCTGTATGGAGTTTGCATGTTCTCCCGTGATGTACAGGTTTCCTCAGGGTACTCCGGTTTAGTCGCTTCGTCTAAAGACATGGAATTAAGTGAACTGGTGTCTCTAAATTACCCATCATGTTTGATAATGATGGGGGACTGGCATCCCAGGCAGGGTGTCCCATGCCTTGTGCCCTTCCCTACCTGGAATAATCATATCCCTCCCCCACCTTGCATTGGATAAGTGATTGGAAGAAGGAGAGATGGATTTTTGAATGGGTTAAATAGAACGCATAGATTCCATTTGATTGAAATCTCCCTCCTTCCAGGTCTTCTGATCTAGTTCCAAGGTCAAATTCGACTCCTGAGGCTAAGAAGCAGTGTGGTCGGGGAACAAACATGATTGGAGTCTTTGAAGCAACCATTTTGCCACAAAATTGGTCCACGGAGATGGTGCAACCACGGTGTGGGGTTCTAGAAGAGTCCAAGAGTGCTCTGTCTCTCACATATCCTTCTGCATGGCTCCCATCAGGTAATCCTCTCACCTTTACACAGATGACTCCAATATAGCTCCCAGGAAGCAATATTACTAAAATTAGACAGTGGATTTTGAAACAAAAATAACTTAACAGATGCTCTGCCCTACTGCCACTCACTCCTGGAATCCAAACTCTTGGATAACCGGGAAATCTGTCCACAGTAGCCGTGTGGCTAAGGACGTGTGTGTATATGCATACACGTGCCATGCATGTGTCTGTGCATGACGTCGTTCTCACTGATTAAAAGCCCTGGCTGTCAAGGCTCCTTTTATCTCTCTTTTCCTTCTTCTCCTCCTTCCTTTCATTTGCATTTCCATCTGGGGGTGGGGGTCCTGTAGCAGGGGGGTGCTTATCCTTTGAAGGATATGCTGATGCTGGACACAGAGGAGGAAGGCAGTTGGTCCCACCACCCTCCCATTACCAAGAGCGAAAGGATGCCATCTGAGCTGGCCTATCTGACGGTGTTAGGGTCTCCTTCAGCCAGTTCAATGAGGTCCTTTTAACCTTCTACCAGGGGAACATGCAGAGTAATTCCACCTGATTTACAACTCTACTGCATGTAACAAAAACGTATTTAAGTATTCCAATAGCTTGATATCATATGTGAAAGACACAGTATATTTTAATTAAAATTTCGTACAGCAACTGGATGAGGTGAGAAATGGATGGACAGTAGTCGTACATTCAAGGTAGAATGAAACACAGCACAAAAGCTGTATGAGAATCTACTGAATGTTCCATTACTCCTCGTACTGCTGGAACTCACTGGAACTGGAATATCCACAGTTAGACAACCATGATTTTGTTCACCCAAACCCCTATGTGTCCCTCAGGGAAGGGCCTTTCTGTGGGCTTCACATAAAAGAAACAACGAGACAACCAACCAGGATATAATTTGAAAAGTCAGGTGCCAGAGCCCCTGTTGGGAATGATTCCTCAGAGTTGGATCTTCCCCGAATGGCAGCGTGCCAGGACCAGCGGTGTGATGGGCGTCAGCTTTTGCACATCACTACATTCCACGGGGGACAGCCACACGCCTCTGATGTCTGCACTTAGATCACACTCGTCTTTGGCCAAGTCCAGCAGTTACACATTGATGACTGTTCCATTTAGATGGTAGGCATGCTCCATCAAGACTTGGCAGGGTCCTGTTGAGATGGCAGGGGCGGCAAAAGAGTCCAGGAAGCATCAACAGGCACAACGTGCATTTCGGCACTTGAAATTCGGCCCCATCGGTTCGGAAAACAGACCGACAAGAAACCAGAAGGGTGCGCAGGTGGTGGGTCAGGCCCTGATACGAGGCAATTTTGTCCACAGTGCCTGTGCCCCCCACCACCTCCACCGGGTTCAGTAGGTCAGAGATGCGAGAGTTACTGCATCATGGGAAAAGCTGTAATATGGGAAATCAAACCTTCTGAAGAAGCAAGACACCCCCCCAATCAATGGGTTAATTAAGAGGGAAGAAAGCAGAACCCCCCCCACAAACCACACAGGGGTGTGAAGTACATGACAGTGCCTCATGTCAACTTGCACACACATCCTACCCCCCTCCCCCCAACAACTCCCTGAAGTCTGACTCAACATATCAAACCATCACCATGACTACAGTCTCCCCCAAGGACCCTTAAGGAAGACCAACCCACACCCTCCCTGCATGATCCACCCTCAGACATGGCCCTCCTTGGACAGACAGACCTCCAGCCCACCCCCCCGTGTCACTGGCCACAGCATCAACATGATTGCCACCCCCTTCTACAGAGTAGGCTGTCACCTCCTTGACAGACCGCTGAGCAGCAACATCTCAGTTACCGTTCAACAGAGCATGTGCGTGACTCAGAACAGTCATCCAGTAAATTCATGTCTGTAAAGTGAGGGGTAGCACCACCCTCCCGAACGATACTTGTCAGCTGCTTTCTGACCTTGGACGCTGTCTCACCTGCACAAAGCAGCAACTGATGACCCACCCTGACAGTCTCGCCCCCCCCCCTTCTTTCTTTCTTTCTTTCTTTCTCTCTCCAATCAATTTCACCTGGTTAAAAAAAAAGCCCTTTATTTACCCCTATCCACCCCCGCAGCCATGGCTCTGAATGCTTTCCAACAAAAGCGATCATGGCTTCCCCCCCCAAGATGGGCTTTATTTTTATCAGAAGAGTAAGGAATTTGCTGACTACTCAAGCTGCTATTTTCCCCTTCTCTCTTCTTCCCTCTTTCTTATGTTCCCTGGAGTTTGGATCCAAGTCGAACAGGCCGTTTCATCTCAAGGTGCAGGGAATGTGTGAGCCCCCATCAGGCCATCATCTCCGCAGCCATCGCGGGGCACGCATCAGAACTGCCTACCACCAGTTTTCTGAACAAAGAGATTGGGGGGGGGGGGGGCAGGGCGCCAACACACAAGTGCTCTCTCTCCAAATGCCAATCACAGTCAGAAGCTGGTGGGTCGGCATTGCGCCAGTGGTCCAATCGCACGGCAAGAGCCGAGAATGATGGGAGGGACGCGTGATTGGCTGAGAGCCCATGAACCCTGAGGCGCACATTGCCAGACCCTGGCTTATCTGATACATTTGAGAGGCTCCCTCACCCATAGGCAAACATCTGCCCCTTGACTTCAACGATGGTGTTAACTGCCATCCATGCAAAGTGGGAGCTTAATTCCCATAACAACAATAATAATGATAAAATAATGTATAATTCACCAGCACCTGTACTGGGCTCACCAACTGTTATGGATACTCAATAATGCAAAAGGCCTTTCTTTGAGGATCTGGCAGCCATACCCAGAGTCACTGGTTTTAGGTTAATTTCTTCTTATTACACCCCATTAAGACCCCCCCCCCCCCAGTTAGCCAGAAATAAACCTTGTTTAAAATGATACCAACAGTTGAAATGACAGGATTCAAGCAGTGAATGACACAGACTCATACTGTAAACAGTGTGGTTTAGGGAATGAGTGGTCTCACTAGCAGTCTGAAGCACACCCAGCCAGTCACTGTCATGTTACATTCCGGGACCCTTGCTGGTTGACCCCCAGAGCCCTCCATGTTCCTTCACTCTTCTTCCTGCCTGCTCCCACTACAAGCATACCTGCATCGAGGCAACACAGATGTTAAGTAGTGGCAGATCTAGCTCTCAAAACACAGCCAAAGAGCCGTCGGCTTGGGATGCTATCTTGGCACCTCAAAGGCCATTAGATCAGCAAGATGACGTATTAACCATCCGTTTCATAAGTCTTCGGCTAGCTCACCAGCCACAATTACGTCCTTCATAAAAACAGCGTTCTTGGACTAACAAATTATATCTGTGTAATTAATGACCACTCATTGTGAAAGCTGCAATAAAACTATCCTCTGTTTTATCAAATCCTGGCTTGAACTGACTGGGAAAAAAAAACATTTCTGCAGCACAGAAATTGCTGCTATTTTTATTTATTTTAAAAACATGTCATCTGCAACTACAGACTATATGTCCTCCCCACAGACAAACGTGGAGTAGAAATGCATCGTTTCTGCTGCATTTTATAATGACCAGAAGGAGTCAGTGACTGAAAAGCACGACCCCACATCCTGGCTTCTTCCTTCCGCTTTCCGAAGCTCGTTCCCACAGATGTCAGCAAAGCCCACACTTGTTCAAAATGTACACAGGTGCCCTCCGATTCTGTTGCCTGTGCTCTCATTAATCTCCCCTGGCATGGAGTCAAATCAAACTTCGAACCACCTCCGAAGCTGCCAGGCCCACTGCTGACATTGGCTTAATCGGCCCACCATAGAGGTTTTGGATGAAGCACAGAGTTGGCCCCGTGAAGCCTGCAGACAGCGAGCGAGGCCCACCAGACAGCCTCCATTAAACCACCACTTCACATTATGTTTTATCTTGTTTTTTTTGCCTGGTTCTTGATGGATGATCCAGCTGATGACGTTCACCTTATGGTGAAGATCGCAAGACACCCAGGGAGGCAGAGGGATGGGACTTGGAAGGACGGCACAAACAAGCCACGAGCACGCCTCCCCCACCCCACCAGCCATTTCGTAAACGCATGTGAGGTCACGACTGCCAGCGACGGAGAGCTCTGAAGAAGTCTGAGAAGGACTACAGTCGGCTGAAGTGAGACAGCAGGAGTCCCAGCAACATCTAAGCCTGACACCGTTTTCTTCTGACAAGTGGTACCTGCCAAAAGGAGCATCCCAGTAAAGATACCTTCCAGGTACACCCACCCCCCCGCACACACATATTCACTAAACTCACCAAACTTCAACAAAAAAAGGCTATTCAGGCTGGAACTTGAACTTTGTCTCTTGCACTGTATGCACTGCAGAACCTGCACCTTGAACAACAAAACTATTTCATTTTACTGACTACCTCAATTGCTCTTGATCTGTTGTGCACATACTGTGTGGATATAACATATAGATATATTTACAGTTTTTTCTCCCTATTTAATTTCAGATTTTACATTGGTATTGGTACTATGCTATATGGGAGATGCTTCTCTGTTTCTTGATCTTAATCAAGAATCTTGAATAAAGATTCAATGACTCCCAGAAAAAAATAATGGCAGAGAAAAGCAACAGCTTCTGCTTCTCTCGCTACCATTCGCACCCCAAAGACATACCGAAAATATACAACAGCACATTAACTCGCATAAATATAGGACACCTAAAAATGAATACAGAAGCACAGATGCAAACATGGAGGCCCCATTCAGCATATTAGTGCGTTTAGGAGCTCCTTAATGCACTTCCCATGTATTAACCGTGACAAGTAGAACAGTGCCGCACACATCTGTGCTCGGGCTAGGCTGGGGATCAGAGTACTGCTCCAGTCCCTCAGCTGGGGACAGAGGTCTTCTTGTCTGTGCCGGGGAGTCTGAAAGGCCCCCAGCTTGTCGGGCACACAAAGGTGCCCCGGCCCCCATGGAGGCACCAGCTAGGGTGGCCACACCTGTGCAGGGTAGGAGCGGGCCGGAGGCACAGAGATGATCGAGACACGGCATGTGCGTGAAGAAGGGTATGTGCGGGTATAAGGCTGTGACAGTTATGTGGGATTACAACAGATTGCAATGTGCGTAAGTGTGTTTGTGTGTGTATGTGTGTGTATTTGTGGGCAGCCGATGGACTCAATTCGCAACTCAACATGTATCCCCCCACACTTTCTGTCACACGGCGTTAAGGTAGACCATAAATAGTAGAAATCAACCTAAAATTAATGCGAGATTACGGATTGATAGCGTGACACGGATTATAATACAGCCCTATGGCGAGGAGAACGGCGCATTCAAGAGCACTACTGTTAACTGTCAAGGGATGCGGGGGTAATTATTAAATAAGGCGACAGCGACTGCCAGAATGAAAGTGTATTTCCCAATCGGTACACCTTACAATTCGAATACAAAAACAAGCCAGCTGCAAAACATATACTGATTAGGTCTTAATTACAGAAATATGGGATGCACTCTTCTGTCAATAAAATCTTGAGATATTTTTCTGCACAGCCTTCTCCGTGAGGAACAACACGGTGGCGACAAACGAACCCCCGGTTTCCTTCTTAACACCATATCCAAGACAAAATGGATCACTGTCGGACTGCTGCACCTGCCAATTAAGGAAAGATACATCACGGCGGCGTAGGTCCACAAGACACTGATATTTCGACGGTCTTACGCGCAGATAAACAGGCGTTATTGTGAAATACGTGCCCGCAACCGTAACATAACATGACTGAGCTTGCAATATGCAAAAAGGGGGAAATTATTCTTACCCGTAAAGTAACTGGTTTCCACCAAGGCTTGCACTGCTTTTGAGATTTTTTCAAAGATATCCTTTGCTTTCGCCGCTTTTCAGGACTGTGCCCGTTTCTACACCATCCCCTTCCGTCGTAAAAAGCAGTACTCTGTGCAAACGCGTCTTATGCATTCACATCAAATCATGTTCTTCCCGCGACCCTTTTTTAAAGAGCTTATTCACTAGGACCTCTTTCCTTCCCCCCTTTTTTCCGACAACACCCGTCTCTCTCTATCCCGGCCGTAAGACCGTGATCTCACCACATTTTACAACAGGCTGCAGAAGCAAGGAGAGAAATAAAATGACGGCAGATGAAAGTGTGTACGGCGCATTAAAAATAAAGTCAATACATGTAACGGGTCTTTCACGGAACCGTCCTCCGCTTTTCAGTTCAATTAATTCACAAAAATAGCGCGTCGGTTGCGGATTTTATGTCGTCCGATCGGTCTCCTCCAGCTCTTTATCTTTCCCCTTTTCCCGTCTAGTCGGGCTATCGCTGTCGAAGGCGCTTCAAGCAAATATTAGATCGCCGCCGGCTATAGATCCATCATCGCCTCATTTTGCGGCTCCATCGGCGTGTGAATCGGGAACCCGAGTCGATCGCATTCAAAGCTCCGCTGTGAAGGTTCGCTCCTCTCCTGGCTCCCTGCTCCGGAAAGACGCTGTGCCTCTCTCTCTCTCCCACCCCCCCCACCGCCTTTCCCCGCGCTAACGGGAACGCGCGTGTGCGCGCACAAGTCCCTGATAGCAACTGCCTTTCACTAAACGATCCATTAAAAAGCAACCCGTCTAACCTGTTGTTGCATTTTTACCATTTATACTTAATAAAAATAATAAATAATACACGCAACTTGGCCCACTGTTATAGTCGCATCCATTAACCGTTCCCCGCTCTCATTTTACACCTGATAAGGATGATCATAACCCTCTTGTGTGGAAATTGGGTACCACTGGCTCCCCGGCTTCAATATAGCGAAAAAACGTACTGTTTTCCACCTCCTATCCCCCCTCCGCCCCCCATGAAGTCTTTCTCAGCTGGCAGATCTGCATCAGGCTGACGTCAGAGGGTGTTAAAGCGATACAAACCGGTTTTATCCATCTTATGACGATGCCACTACCTTCTGACCTACGGGACATTGGCGGTGTTCCAGTTTTTCTTGCTTACGGTTTTTTTTAAAGATCTGAACGATCTGAAAGATCTCTCAGGCCCTCCTGCATGCTGACTTGCAATGCACCTGTTGTTGTATTGGTTACTGGAGCATGAGATTTTGGTCTAAGAACAATCTGGTATAGTTGAAAATATTCAGATGCGAATGCATGTTTCACAGGCATATACATTTGGGGGGCCAACTTTGTGCTTCATCTAAAATTTTCACCCCAAAATGTGTAATGCAAAATAGCTCTCCCCTTCCAAGGCCAAGGATTTTGCAGACTGTGGCTGCACTGCACTGTGGGGAGTACAGGGTATCTGACATCTAACAGATGCAGAGGAGCAGGCGTTTCTTTCCTGCAGCAGCCAGCACGATGGGGTGACGAGGTGTCCGTCTGTATGCCGCTTTAATTTAAATACACACTCTGCTAGTTTTGATCACCATGTGAATTATAATAGTTGTTGTACAGTAGTCTTTAAGAGTACATAGTCTGACAATCAATTATTCGCCATAAACAGGAGAAGGTTTTTATGACCCTATGATTCACTACCACCATGATGATGCATGACCCAAGAGGCCAGTGGGAAACTGGTTACTTAATAATCATTTTAAGTCCTAGCACAAAGAAATGTAAATCCTATGTAATATTATATAACAACCTATATGTCATGGCGCCGGGCGGCTCGGGTGCGGGAACGCGGCATCGGGCACACAAAAAAGGGTGGACGACCCACTTG
>JAUMHC010000003.1:3602839-3616470 GCA_032359785.1 Heteromormyrus szaboi | reverse complement strand
GGGGGGGGGGGGGGGGGGGGGGGGGGGGGGGGGGGGGGTGTAAGCTACAGGAGCTGAGGCTGTCCTCACAGCAGGGAGAGATGTGTTACACAGCCACATCTGGTGTCTGCACATCTAGGATTGGTAAACAGAGCCGCGCCACAGCCCAGCCCCCTAGTGGTGAGTGTTTGCCTGCGCGCGGCGAATGACACCATTGAGGGGCTGCAAATGCCTTGGTGACTCCCCCCTCCACGGGCATCATCCAGCCGACGCCATCGGTTTCTCTCCACTCCGTCACTCCAACGACCCTCTAAACTGACACTAATGACGTTCAATCTCAACAGGCGCTTCAGCCGTTGGCAAGGTCATCCCACCCATTAGGAAAGACCCGGGGGGGGGGGGGGGGGGCGCTGCTGCACAGGCATCCTCATCGCCTCGCGTGTAACCCCACACGTCACAGGCGAGCGCTTCACCTGTGTGACGTGATGCGACGAGGTGTAATATACAAACCTTACAAGGGAGGATAAATTACTTTTGGCTGTGGGGGTTTGTGGAGAATTAATGTTATGTATGGTTCTTATTTAGAGCTACAGAACCAAATTAGCAAAAAGTGCGTATAGGGAGAAAGACCCACCCCCCTTGCCACAGTTACTGTGTGGAAACCAGGTCAGAGGCTGTGATGGGGTCCATTGTGGGCTTTTTGTCCCCACTTCCCATCCCCCCCGTAGAGGGTTCTGACTGGCAGTCAAGGCCAGGTTCATCTCCCAGTGAGGGGACTCTGTTTGGCATTTTGGTCTGCAAACACAAGCGAAATGCTAATATGTTTACATTTAGTTGGAGCTCTAAGCCTGGATTACCTTTATTCATTTCATCTCACCAGAGTTTTGCTAGTTTGTGCTGCTGAATATTTGCCCTAAGCAGCTGGATTCAGTCGTGCTGATGAGCACAGCTCCAGTGCCCCCGCCCGACTTGCCGTCATGGGCCCTGTAGCCACCCCCGCCCTGCAGCGCAAGGTCAGGCAGGCCTGAGGATGCCTGGTAGTCCCAGACTGAATGTTTTCACAGAAGCACACGCAAAGAAACGATGAAGACTCGGCGGAATAGCTCATGGTATCCAGCTCCCTCTGCAGTGGCTGAGGAACGGAGAGGTCTCCGGGCATCAGCTCCCAGGACCGGAATCGCTGCCGTACCTTTGACTCTCTTCAGCAAACATCCAGCCATGTAAAGGCACAAACAAGGACTGTGTGAGCCAAGTGGGTGGGGTGATGCTGCCCCTCAGCCAATGCTCTAAATGGACACAATGCTCTCAGAGACTTATTTTTGACTGAGCGTGTGCAGTATGTCCCTGTGGCTTTCAGCCACCTGGCGGGACGTGTCCTGGGAGGAACGGGGTGCCTGGGGTGTTTGTCCTCATTTGGATCTGAATGATCTGGCTCGTTTGATGTGGTGAGGGCAGCCAACTTGACAGACGAGCGGCGAGGGGCAGAAAGGCGGCCCTGGGGCAAAAAAAAATAATACCCTCAACAAGGCTGGGAGAATCTGGTCTGGTCTCTCTGCCGTGACTGGGTGCCACGATAAGCCACGGTTAGGGCTGTAGCTTTGGCTGGTGCTTTACGACCACCCATGACAGATGTCTTTCTATTCTGATGTCTGTGAAGCCCCTCAGTTAGTTGACAGGTTTATGCCCACCCACCCCCAGTCTGAACCAAGTACAGCACGGGCACCCGCAGGCATTGTATATGATTTATTTATTTATTTTCTCCAATATTGGTCTCCTTCACAGCCCACATAGTATAACCTCCTTCCCATATAGACAGCATGGCTTCTCAGCTGGACACCATGGCTGGTGCATGAGGTCACTGTGGTGTACGAGGTCACTGTGGTGCATGACGTCACTGTAGTGCATGACGTCACTGTAGTGCATGAGGTCACCATGGCGTCAGTCGGAGATGCATTGTTTGAGAGTTTGCTTTGAAAAATCACTTTTTCATCACTTTGACGGGACAGATCAGTTTTTATCACTCTTCTGTGCTCCCTGCTCCCACGGTGGTCTCACTTGCATGGGAGATGAACACCCCCCCGGCCCCCCAGGCAGCTCCCACCTACCATTCCCGAGGTTTCCTGAACCCTCTCTGAATGGAAGGTGTTGGAAAACAGTTTCACTGGTAATATTAGTGACTGTGGAGCCCATTTCCTTTGCCCGCTGCTTGCCAACCATGGGAGGGCACATTTAATCCTCGCTGAGCAACTATAAGTTAATTAATTGGTTTTTTTGGCACAGTTTTCCCTGTCGGGCCAATATGCTCGTCCTTTGGCGGGTCACACGAGCCACACAGAACGTGATCATGCGTGTGACAGGACCTGGCTGGGTCTTGGCATTCGCTCGCCTTCCTAACCGCACTGCAGGAGAGGGGACGGCCGCCTTGTGGGGTCCTGGCATGTGGAGCACATTCCGCCTTCCCACCCCTGCCCGAAACTGCTGTTCTGTTTATAAATCCGGCATTAAACCCTAATCTGTCGCAGGCGTCCCACACATGCGATGCGTTCTCACCTGCTGGGGCGTTAATCCTGTGCCTGTGTTTGGGGTGGGCGGTAACAGCAAGAGACAGGAAGAGCTTTATGACGCTGGGGCTTGCAGTTGTCAGCGGCGTTGGCAAGGGAGGCCACGCCCCTGCAGGTGGACACCTTGGGCAGGCTGCTAATGACCATGTCCTCTGACCTGTGTCTGGGATGATCTCTCCTTACAGCAGTCCCAAAATCATACAGAAATGATTATTGTGGAGGGGTACTCACTGCCCCCCCGCACTTTGGGGAAGGACAGGTCTGTGACGCGTCTATCATTGTGAATGTGCACCTCACACACATGCATATGCAGCCACACACTCCTAGACAGTGAAACTCGCACACCCCAGCAATAATGAGATACCGTGTAATGTGCTGGTTGAAGTTTTCATGGTTCCTATTAAGCAGTTGTTTGATTTTGATTTCAGCTGCACAGCTAAAACTGTGCGAGAGCGGAGGGGGATGAATCACTTTTCCTTTCATTTTCCTTTCAAAGCCCACAGGAGGGAACTTGTCTAGGCCAGTATCCTTCACAGCAAAGGGGGCTCAGCGAAACATCTCAAGTGCTCGTTGCTTGTATTTCTTTAGAGGACATGACTATGGACAGCTTAAGAAACAGTGTTCACAGAGCTCATCTCTGCAACAGAGCTCAAATTTGATTAGTAATTCCTTTAAAGGATAGGAACACAGATAGCTTTGATTAAGTAGAACAAAGGTGAACAGTAATACATAGTAATGCTCTAGAGACCATATAATGACAGTGAGTATGTACAGACTGATGCAGGAACAGTGGTTTTTCAGAGGCTAGTAAGGTAAGGAGAGTATAAAGTGAACAATAAAGTGAGACTGTAAAGATTCATGCACGGATTAGGTAGATAACGATTTTAGTGGCTTGCAAAACTGTTGACCGTCTAATTTTCCTGAGTTAGAAATCCTACATTAAAATGTAGTTCTCTGTGATATTTTTTATTTCGAAGTACTGAAAGTCAGCACTGAATGATAACGTTTGAGTTTTCTGTAAAGCCGCCTTTTGGAGCAAAAGATGCTTTTGGGGTGAGAATGTTCCTGCTTTGCAGACCATTCAGGAGTGACTTTGGCTTGTTATTCCAGGCTGAATTGTTCCTTGTTTTCTTCGTGAATCAAATGACACGTGCACAATTTCCCCATTGACGCAGATTCAAAATTGGATCGTGATCCGGCCTTTGACTGAAGAGTGTTCACCTTCGTGTTCTTCAGCCACTGAGGAGCTTTCTTCCAAGCTTCCAAGCAGAGGCAGATAGTTCAAGTTCAGAAAGCAAAAATTGAGATTTTCTTTCAACCAGGAAGTTGAGTTTAAAGTCACAGTCACAGAGTACTCAATTACTTGGAGGAAACAAAATCTCGGTCTGCATTTTTACTTTCTGGGCCTAAACTATTGACCTCTGCAGATTCTCACGTGCCACCCTCCTGGTATGGTCAGTGTTTGCAGTCCTCTTGGTTTGGTTAACTGGAGAACCATTAGTCCATTCTCAGCTACTGATCTGCAGCTTCACCAGTGTGATTGTGGGTCTCTCTGGCATCTTCTTGCTCTCCTCACTCAGGGCAGGCAGTTTTGAGGGACGTGCTTTTCTCTACAATGTCTGTGTGGCATGTAGCAGCTTCTGCTTCCTGACAATGAAACCAATAGTCCCCACTAGGACATCTGAACTCTTGGATGTTGTTTTATGCCCTTTCCATAATTTATGCATTTGTTTTAATTGAACTCCTTTGTAATGCGTTTCAGGCTTCATCTTCACATTTTTTCTTTAGATTCACAGCCTGAATAATGATACCTCAGCTGTAAGGTTTTTAATGCAGGAAATGCGACTGTTATTTAAATTATTTGCAGATAGATGCCAGTTGAAAGACTGTGGTAAATTGTGTCCTTGTTAGGGTAATTCTTATTTGCCTGTGTAAGCTTAGATCTCTCTAAACAATGGACCGAATGCTCATGAAAACTGCATAATTCTCAATCAGATATTTTTAGTGTAGTACTTAGAAATCGAATATCACAAAGAACTAAAATTTGCAGTTCTGTGAATTAAGTGAACTGATCACGCAGAGAAGGGGTGGCCAGTCTTATCCGCAAAGGGCTAGTGTGTGTGTGCAGGGCTTTGGGATAACCTGTAGGTCAGCTGTTCAAACCCAAGTGTGAGGACTCTTCAGCCAAACAGTCCTCTAATTAGTAATCTAATTAGGGAGTTGTAATGAAAACCCACATACACACCGGCCGTTTCGGGGTAAGATTGGCCACCCATGATGTAGAGATTCTGTAGAGATTTTTGCAGCTTGGTGATTCATCCAACCATCTTCCAGCCAGTCTTTCTGGTCTGAAATATGGGGCTAGACAGGGGTACATCCTGGACAGGATGTAAAAATTATGCTGTAGAGACTCATTATGTAGCCACTGGTGGTATAGAGACTCATAGTGTACAGACTGATGATGCAGACCGGTGATGTAAAGATATATGAGTACTGATGTACAGACTGTATGTGAAAATTGTTGAGGTAGAGACTTGGTTAATATGGAATGATGATGTACGGACTCTATATAGAGATTTACAATGCAGACTGGTAATGTAGAGACTCAATATATGAGGACTGATGATCTACAGCAGGGGAGCCCAACCTTTTTTAACTCAAGATCTACTTTTCAAGTGCCCAGTGTGCCAAGATCTACCAGTTCAAATAGGGAGCCATAGCTATTACTCTTTTACTCTATCATTACTCTAGCTATTGCCTTTCTACATAGTTAACATACACAGAGCGAATCCATACAAATCCAGGTAATTCTCCAAATTGAAAAAGTGTAAATAATTGTATTTCTCCACCTTACTGGGACCGCTGGCACAGGGAAGCTGTCGTTGCAGCCTTACTTTTGGTGTTCGGCTTGGTAAAAATTCACTGCTGTGCTGCTAACTGACTTTTTATTTCTCGCGCTTTTTGGCTGCATATGACTGTTTTAGCAGAGAACTCAGGCTCGTAGACTCTATGCATCGTTTTGAAATGCCGCTCCAAATCGCTCTTCTTCTGTAAAGCCGCGCTCGCATTGCATATAAGACATATGGACTTTGAATTTGAATAAACAAAAAAATAATCTTCTTCCCACTCTGAATGAAAATGATAGGTTTTTGATCTTTTGGTTGCTGACAAGGTTTGCGTGTTAAATGTTTACAGTACACAATTAACCTGCACACTGAAAAATGGGCATGTGTGCACAAGTGCACGGATGCTTGCGATGCGATTCATGATCGACTGAGAATTACTCCATGATCGATCGGTCGATCGCGATCGGCTGTTTGGGAACCCCTGATCGAGAGGCTTATAGTGTACAGACTGAAGATGCAAACCTGAATGATGAATGAATTGATACCTTTAGGTTCTCATCTGCTAGGCAACAAATTAAGGAAAATTTGATTTGAAATGTCCCTTGATTGGTGTAGCACTTTGTAAGTCAGTATATTATGTGGCAAAAGGTCAATAGCTTGTCCCATGAAATGTAGCGTGGACTGGACTGTAGCATCAACAGGAGTCAACTTGTCTCAGTGAGTCAGATACTTTTCGAGATGGAAAATGTGGAATGTTTCAGGTGGAAATCATGTGTATTTGTGCAGAATCTTTAAGCTTGGTTAAAAAATACTTAGGTATGTTAACTGATATTATATAAAGGAAAATTCCTCCCATAGTCATCCAGAAAAACACTTGATGGATAATAAAACCAGAAGTTTATCCTCACCCTAAGAATCCCAGCTAACCTGCACGTGTCACATGTCATTTTGTGAATACAGTTGTCTTGGGAGGTTAAGAGGTTGTGTGTGTGTGTGGATTAGGTTTATTTTACTTTGTGGGGACCAAATGTCCCCCACAATGTAATGAAAACCTGTTTTTTGGACGTTATAGGACCATTTTTCGGGTCCCACAAAGATCTGTGAATGCAATCAAAAAAGTAAAAATTTCAAAAATCTTGTATTTTGTTTGGTTACTTATGGTTAAGGTTAGGGCTGGGTCAGGGTTAAGGTCGTCATTGTTGGAATTAGGGTTTTTCCCATAGAAATTAATGGACAGTCCACACAAAGATATGAGTACAAACATTTGTGTATGTGCGTGTGTGTGTGTGTGTGTGTGTGGGTGCTCTGCAATGACCTGGAATCCTGCCCTGTGCTTCCTGTAATAAAGCTAATTAGGATATATAGTTAGGTGACAGATGAATATAAATGTTGCTATTACTATTATTAATATTATCATTATTAGTATTATTATTGAATGATTGTGATTAGAGTTTTCCCCATAGAAATGAATGGAGAGTCCCCACAAAGATATAATTACAAACCTGTGTGTGTGTGTGTGTGTGTGGTACAAAAACTTCAGCAAACATCCACCACAGGATACATATTTTGCTATAAAATGTGGTGAGCTCTACAAATCAAATGTAAAAGGTCAAAAACCCCTTGAATCTTTATTTTGAAGAGACTGTATAGAGTATTTTCCCAATTCTGGTCTTGGAGGGGAAGTATGCAACACAGTTTGAAGATTTCCCTGCTCAAACACAGCTACTAAACCAGGCAATTAGCTGGTAAGCTGAATACGGTTCGAGCAGGAAAATCTGCAAATTGTGTTGAATTGGGCAGCCCTGGTATAGAGCAATCTCTGGACAACAGATATGCATGTGAACTGGAGACCAAAGGCAGCAGAGGTACGTCCAGTGGGGCAGTCAGATGAAGGTGCGACAAACGCTGATCTAGGATCTGTTTAGGATGACCTCATCCAGGAACAGCAGCACTGGTGAGTGCTTAGACATCTTATTTACTCCCAGGGGAAAATACAGAGTACAGAGATGAAAAGGTTGCGGCATCGCAGCCTTCGAGAGTTCAGGAGAAATGAACATCCTAATTGCCTTGTGTGCACAGCAGCTGAAATGGAATTTGTAGATACTTTGATTAAACTCGACAAGGACAGATTGAGCTTGACCTCCATACGGAGGTAAATGAGATAGAAAGAGAGTGAGGAGAGAAAGCAAGATGGAAGGATAGAGAAAGAGTGGAGAGTATCTGATTCTTTTAATTGCTTATTGTTGTATGATATTCTGTGCTGCTACGGTGGTATTTACATAATGTGTTAATGCGTAAAGCATGTTGAGATGAATTGACCTGGAACAGAGGGGACCTGAGAGAGATCAGGGAGAAGCTAGCTTGCATACTGGGAATCACCAAAAGCTCTCACTACGGGGAAGCTTCTGCAGTCTCTGGTCTTCTTGTTCTGCTACTGCTTCATTGGAATCCTTTATACTAAGAAGCTTGCAGTTCGAATATAAGAGTTATCAATAGGTGTGTTGTTTTACTAAAATATATCTAATGACCTCAGAACTGATGAATCAAGAGTGTATGTGTACAGCAGCACTTGTCAAAATATTTATGACTATGTTTGTGAACTTTGTTTTGCTTCTTATGATAACAGCTAGGGCATAGATGTAGAAAAAGATATACAATTGGTCAACAGTCTTACTGGTGTGACCCACTGTGATACAGTGGTAGCTCCCTTTTGTGGTGAGTCTGTACTTTTGGGTAGCAGAATATCTAATGGCAAACTCATTCAGAAATCTATGTGACAGATAAATCAGAATTTAATCCTTTCCATAGGTTAGATATCACACTAAAATCTCAGGAAACCTGGAAGTGTCATTTGTGATGTTTCTATAAGTGCAGCTGTGTAGCCTACAGTATTAATTACAGGTGATTAAGAGATTGAGTGCCAATTAATTAACTGAAGGTTGAAATCCAAGTAACACTATTACAGTACAACTTCTGCAAAAAAGCTTTACAGAATAAATATACTAGGCTATAAACTCTAAGGTTCTCAATGGAAATGAGAATCCCTACAAAGTAACTGGCTATTGTAGTCTAGAAATTGTGGGTATAGAGTATTTTTGCACATACATTATTTAACTGAAACCAGTATGTGGATCCCGAAAAGATTTACGGATGGGGACAGTCAGAATGTGAAAGCATTATGTATTGTATTTCTCAGTCTCCATGTGTTTTCTGGTGCATGCTGTCAGTTCTCTTTGTAATGCATAAGTTGCACCGTGTTTATCTGTCTATGCTGTTGCTGAGCTGTTTGTATCTATTCAACAATGTGTATGTGCAGTATTTGTAAATGACTAAGTGAGTATGAGCTGCTTAACTGTCCCAGTAATCCCTCCACCAGCATTAGTTAATTAACTAACACTTAGAATTACACAGCTTCCCCTTGTAGAGTAACTAGACTCATAACAAATCTCACACACAGGATCAACGCCCCTCTTTAACATTAATATTTAATTTTACTTTATGCACTTATTATACCAAGTGACAGTGAAGCTATTGCAATATAAAAATATTGACGGGTGTGTGAAATAATAAATATTCTAATTATTGAATTTGGGGAGCCTTATAATTTAAATGAGGAAACTATTGTTTTCATTATATTGATGTGAAGCAGCTATGGGCTTAAATAGACGGGCACTAAAAGCCCCATTAAGTTATTAGCACTACAACTTTCAGCTTTTCATTTTTTACACTCCCATAAAGATGTGTGGTCTGGCCTATGTATGCTTTTTAAAGAAACCCCATTACATCACACCTCGTCTTTGTGTGTCCAGCTCTGTCTGGTACTTTTATTGATGTCTAAGAGAAATGGATGCTTGAATAAAAAGGTATTCATTTGAACCCAGGTGCAATCTGCAGAGTTGGGCTAGAACCAGAGTCCAGATTTCATCGTGCAAGTCGGGGAACACACAGTGGAGGAGTGGGATGCCGCTTGGTGACTGGGGAAACTGGGGCAAATTTAAGTACGTCGATTATGACAGCCATCGATAATTAAACAATGAAACAACAACAAACACACACAGAAACAAACCCACAATTACAAGCCCCACCTGCCAGTTTCCCTGCACTGGACAAAATAATTAATCCAGTGAACATTTCTAAGCGAAGAAAGTGAGACGTCAGCGGTATAACTTTCCTGCGTGCTTGAGATACGGATATTTATCATCTTAATCTGTCTTCCATAAAGTTGCTAATTAACTATGCCCCACGGCGCGTGTTGACATTTTTTTTTTTTTGAAGACTTATTTACATTAAGTTGCTTGTTAGAGAAGCCTTAGCCTCTTGGTAGATGGTATAGTAACAGTCATATTTAGGTACATGGTGAATAATTAATCATCCCATAGCCCCGGACAGTGCTTTGTGTTGCATAGGTGCTGATAAGTTATAATAGAAATGATCATAATAATTGGGGAAATATGCCAAACAATTAAATGTGAAATATTTTTCTATGAAATGACACTTAATTATTGAACTTCTAACTGCGGGAAGTGCAAATTTCTTTTTAAAGTTCTGTAATAGCTGATGCATCTTTCTATTTTTTTATCTTTCTGTTTATATATCTGTCTGTTTCTGAATGTCTCTCTTTTTATTTGTTTGTTTATGTATTTGCCTTTGTCAGTGGGTGTGGACTTGGGTTAAAAATCAGCCCTGGACTTTTCGGTCACCCATGGCAAATCTTGCTGGGCCGCATTTCCATCGGCCTGATATGTCAGTCTGTCTGTCTGTCTGTATCATCCTCTGGATCAGAACCAGAAATTCTGGGTACTGCCACCCACCCTACATATAGACATATAGTCTAATTTAATAATTTTACCTATTCAGGTCTGCCTGTAAAGTTAAACTATATTTGTATATATAACATAGCGAATATGGTTGTTTATTTTTTTATTTAACAGAAAATGGTTTATACATTCTAAAACAGGGGTGGCCAATCTTATCTGCAAAGGGCCAGTGTGTTTGCAGGTTTTTGGGATAACCTTTAGGTCACCTGTTGAAGCCCAGGTGTAAGGACTCTTCAGCCAATCAGTCCTTTAATTAGCAATCTAATTAGAGAGTTGCAGCGAAAACCTGCATACAGGTTAAGATTGCTTAAAGTCGATAATTCGTTATTTGTTATTGCAATCATAAACACATAATTATAACTGATTTCAAAAACCAAATTCAATTAATTTTTTAATTAGACTTGCATAAATTGCAAATGAGTATGCTTTTCCCACTTTCAAAACAAATTAATAGACCACATTCATTTTATTGTTTTTTGTTTGACAAATTAGAGTTGCCCAGTAACCAAAATTCATGTTGAATTTTGTATTTTACTATTTTTAAATTATTGATAGGACAGGCTGTGATGAGCTATTTCTATCTGCGTTCTTTGTCTTTGCACAGTGAAACCTGTTATAATCCTAAACATGTGCTCAGAACATATGACCACCGGTTTCTGTATCTTTTCCTTAAATCAGAGCTGGTCCCAGCCCATGCGGGGGTCTAGACATACATCACCACTGGTGCCATCTTTTTTGATAATATTGCAGCTTGCTCTTGTATGCGATTAATCTTAATTTTAGAAATGTAATTTATGAAATATGTTAATCGTTAATAAGTGAAAGCTGTTCTGTGCTGGCACTACAGAGGGCGTGAGTATTTCTAGGGACGCAAACAAATCGTACACCCCTTAGAAGGTGGCAACTGCCTTTGTCGCCTGTAGGATTTGGACCAGGCAGGTACCCAATTCCTGAGATCTCCATTCCCAAAGAATTCCACTTCGCTCCTAATTACACATCAGATCACTCCCGTCTCAGTTTAATTAACAGATGAAAATGGGATGAAACAAAGCTGAGCGTCTCTCTGTTGCTAAATTTAAAAAAAATTAAGCAATGAAATGGAGAGGAACGTGCTTTAGAGAGTTTCCTTCCTTTTCAGAAGCTGCTACAAGCAGACAATACTAAAAAAGTCTTTCATGTTCTCTAATGAGCCTTCAGGGATGTGAGAGAAAGTCATTAACTCTGGCTTCTCCTCCTACGGCCACAAATAATTGCCATATTGATTACCGTATTATCTGTATTATAATGACTATGGTCATATATGAAGACCATGTCCCCTCACTGGCTTTTGCTTTGTCTTATGCCATCTACAGTACAGTGCCAGTCAAAAGTCTGGACACACTTGCTTCTAATGCATTTATCTCTATTTTAGCTACATTATTGACCTTATAGTAAATTGCCTTGAAGCAATGGAGTTATTCATATTAAATATTGCGGTACCACTTTACAATAAGGCTCCCTTTTGCCGCTTGTAAATGGTGGTAACTCATTAATAAAAAGAAAACTGTGTTATAACTTTTTCAAATTAAATTGTCTATTAATAATTTACGAAGTGTTACAACCTAATTGTTAACCAGATTATAAACCATTCGTAAACTCTTTATATAGATAGCCTTATTGAAAGGTGGCACCAGTATTGCAATGACCAAGAGAAGTGTTCAGTTGTCTCAAATATTTCTTGTATTTTAGACTCTTCAAAATAGCCCCTTTATGACAGCCTTGGAGACTCTTGGCATTCTTTCAACCAGCTTCCAGATGTAGCCACCTGGAATGCTTCTCCAAAGGTCCTGAAGGAGTTTCCAGAAGTTTTGGGTTCAGATTGGCTACCTTGCTCTTTACTCTTTGATCCACCTCATCCCAAACCAGCTCTGTAGGGTTTTAGGTCCCACAGAAATCCACTCCTAATTACACATCAGACCATTCTCGTCCCAGTTTAAGTAACAGATGTAAATGGGATTAAATAAATCTGAGTGTTTACAAGATAATACTTAACCTTGATGTGTGCTTAGGGATGTCATGGTATTGAAAAACAAATGACTTTCGGTAGGTGTTTCCACTTTTCACTAGTATTGTAGGTGTATTCCAGTTCTCACCCCCAAATCTGTGTTGACCCTAACACAATGCTCAGCCCCCAAAGAACAGCTGGACCCTCTAAAATGGAGAGGACTAGAAGGCGTATAGTAGAGATTCTATTCCAGGTGCTTATCAGTGTGGGGTGCTGGGTTCTCGTAATTTTCTGGACATTGGCAGGGCACACAGCCTCTACTGTTTAATAGCAGCGTGATATCCGCTACAGCCATCAGCGAAGAACAGGCGTGCTGTTTCTGAAACCTTATTTTCTGGTCTTGCACTATTGCAAAGACTGCAGGCAACAGAGGAGCTTTTAGGTGGAGAGGGCGAGGGAGGAAGCTGGCAAATCAGATTAATTAAAGAGTATCGATGCATGAGATTAGACATGGGGCCCGCGAGTCAGGAAGCCGATCACATGTAAACACGCGCCATGCCCTCGGACTCAGGGGCAGAGTGCTGGTGGTAGAGGTACCCATGTATGTGTTCTGTCTCACTGGCGATGTGAAATGCAAGTGGGTGTCCAGCCCCCACGCAGCCCAAGAAATGAACTTCAGCCAAGGAAATCAGCTAGCGAGAATATTAATGCACTTCGCCAGTCCATCGTCGTAGAGGAACACGGCGTCGCTCCACGCTTTGTTTATCAGGCCATTGGTGTGAGCGACAACTGTGAGATTATTTAAACGCCTGGGTGCAGCGACGGTGACTCTGGCGAGCATCTGCCAGCGCGCGCGGGCACCCGAGTGGGCGTTCCTGCCGAAGAGCTCAGGGAACCGTTTCTGTTTTTACAGCTCCTGACAGGAGGAAGATGGGGGTTTTTCCACTCGGTGTTGGCAAGGCAGAGTTGGGGGGGGGGAGCACTGGGGACCCTGATTAGCATTGAAGTCCATGTCTCACTGCTGTGACTCCACCACGTGCAGCCTGGCAGCCAGGAGGGGTGGGGCCAGGTCTGCTGGCTCAGCGTTTCAGAGGCGCGGGGGGGGGGGGGGGTGGCCGCCCGGCCAGCTCTGAGCAGGAATGTCACAGACGCTCAGCTCCAGCCTGCTGACAGCCTCTTTGGTCCCTGTCTTGTTCTCTCTGTGTGTAGCGAGAAAGTCTCTAACAGCGGCACAGCAGCTTCACCTTGAATTTAAAGGCACTAACCCGGTGCTGTGCATTCACACTTCAGGGCACTGTCTGCTCTGTCTTTTGGAGTCTGTCTGCGCTTACTGTACGTCTCTCTGTCTGCTCTGTCTTTTGGAGTCAGTCTGCGCTTACTGTACGTCTCTCTGTCTGCTCTGTCTTTTGGAGTCAGTCTGCGCTTACTGTACGTCTCTCTGTCT
>JAUMHC010000003.1:3572077-3585902 GCA_032359785.1 Heteromormyrus szaboi | reverse complement strand
CTTTTTAAAACATCTCTACTGTGTATCCACCCCCGATGTGTTGCCATTTACGCCAGGTAAAAGAAACTGCAGTGAGACCTTTATCAATAGTGAAGGTGTAACTCCACAACTGTCAACAATAAACAAGCGGAAGTAAAAAACCGTCTTCCGCTATGAATCAGGGGTAATGGCGCGAACTCAGGAATACTGTGGATAGAAAGGAGAATTTATATTATGTTTCATGATTTTTGGTGATCTAAGTTGTTCCATTTTATTTTGCATTCTTGGGAGAAGAGAGAGATAAAATGTTAGCGCAGCGTTTCCTGCTTCGACAGTAACCTGGCACGCGCCGCTTCTCTTCCTCTGTCCCCGGCAGTGCAGTTCAACCTGATCCCGGTGGGTCTGCGAATCGTGGCCATCCAGGGCACCAAGTCGGGCCTCTACATCGGCATGAACAGCGATGGATACCTGTACACCTCAGTAAGTCCGTAGCGTTTATTGTAAGTGGTATTTTCCTGTCGCTGCTCTCAGGCAACTGTTACCGTCTGAGAATATTTTTGTGACTGTGATTCATGCTGTCAGTATAAGCAATGTGTTTTTAAGACTGTTATTATCAACTATTACCAGTGTGACTGTGACTATTCTCACCGAAGATGGATGTAACCAGGATCATTAATATCAGCATTATCAATGGGGGGGGTACTACAACTGGAAAACTAAAAATACTACAAGTCTTGTATTTTGATTGGTTACTTTTGGGGGTGGGAGGGGTGGGGGGGTTTGTTGTTCATGCCGTATCATGCAGGTTTCCTCTTTCTGTCCATAGATGGGCTTTGTGGCCCTTGTGGGTGTGTGTATATGCCCAGTGATGGACTGGAATAGGCTCCAGGGGCCCTGACTAGTGTAAATGGTGGGAATATAAATGTGTTTTTTTTATTCTGTTTCTTAGCCATGATGTCAGCAGCTGCAGCGGCAGATTTCAGGTTGATGATGCTCTGCTTGTGAAACCCAGAAGATTAGCCCAGCAAAAAACAGTTACTTTAACCCATATGGAGGGCATGTTCCTCGTCTGGTCAGCTGTTTTCCTTCTAATCATCCAGCTAATCATCTCTGTTATACTGATCTCACTCCCAGTTCCACTTTGCTATGAAAAAGCCTTGAAGCTTCACCCTTGCATGTCAGACCAATTCAGCAATGAGAGTTCATGATGTCGGGATGAGCTCTGTGGTTCGCTGCAGGATGACCATTGCAGTGCCTCATCTGGACAGTGGCTAAAGTTTAAATGACATCTGTTCCGCAAAGAATGGGAGTTTTAGGTTTCTCTAAAACCATTCTATAAAAGCTATGGTTTTCATCAGATCTGGAAAGACAACCTGGATTATAATGCTGGGTCATTCTGACTTACTGACAGTCAGATGAGCAAAGGATGATGGGAATGTTAGAGGCAAGAGATTCTTTTCAGAAGCACGGGCAGCTGAAATGCGTCCGCACGGTGAGGGGCCTGTGCCACGACGAGTCATGATAAAATCGGACTGGTCAGTGATTCGCTATGTCACTTCTAGGTCCAGTTTGCTCTCATTGTACAAACAAACACATGATGATTAAAATCTGGTTTACAGCAAGGAATCTTTCATTCCTCGACATGCCCTGCCTTAAACACTAAGGGCTGGTTTTTACTTCACGCAGTTGCGGCAGCGGTGCACTCAAAAGTTACCACGACGCGGAGTCAGAAGTCAGAAAGCAGTCAGACCAAACATTGTGTACAGTATAAGCCCATTTTCTATAGCAAAAATGGCTAGCGGATTTGAAGAATGGTTGAAAGTCCGGAACTACCAGCATTTATATGATTTTGCGTTAGTTTTAGTTTTCAGTGTGGTTTCATTAGTCTTTATTTTTAAAATGTACGTCTATTTAGTTTTTTATCCGAACTCTTTATATTAACTGCACCTTTATAATGCATTTGTAGCACATTCAGTGCAAAGATTTTGTAGTGCCCTGTTCAAGGTAGGAACTATCTTCTCCTACCAAACTCTACACACCAGTCATATCACTGCACAAAAGATACGACGATGTGATTGGTGTGTGGAGTTCAGTAGAACAGCACCATCCCAGGCCTCGTGTCAAAGTTTGTGGTTGCCTAGTGTGTCGGCACTAGAAGTAAAAACATTGAGAATCGCAGATGGTCCAGTTACGTGACGTAAAAACCAGCCATAAGACACCCTACCTTATGAATTGATTATCTATATACACTATATGTACAAAAGTATTTGGACACCTGGCCAGGGGAGTTTCTAGCTATTGAAAAGAACAGGGGCTAAATCAAGTTCACCTAGGGCTTGACTTATTCCTTTCTTTTTTTTTTTGAAGGAAGGTCAGCATCAGAGCTAAGATACTCGGGGCTAGAGCCCCGAGTGATCAGACCTCACGACGCCCATACACCCGGCCATTATACCTTTTATAACATCCCATTCTAAATCCATAGGCATCAATGTGGGCTTTGTTTCCTCTTTGCGGCTATAATAGCTGCCACTCTTCTGGGGAGGCTTTCCACAAGATATTGGAGGGTGTCTGTGTGAATTTTTGCTCATTCATTCAGAAGAACATTTGTGAGGTCAGGCCACAGATGTTGGACGTGAGGGACCGGCTTGCAATCTCCATTCTAGTTCATCCTAAAGGAGTCTGATGAGGTTTAGGTCAGGACTCTGTGCAGCCCAGTCAAGTTATTCCACATCAGACTGACCCAATCGTGTCCTTATGGACCTTGCTCTGCGTGTTGGGGCACAGTCATGCTGGAACAGGAAAGGGCCTTCCTCAAACTGTTCCCACAAAGCTGGAAGCATAGACTTGTCCAAAATGCGTTGGTATGCTGAAGCATCAAGAGTTCCCTTCACTGGCCTAGGCCAATCCCTAAAAACAACCCCGTATCATTATCCCTCCTCCACCAATCTTAACAGTTGGCATAATGCAGTCAGGCACGTTCTCCTGGCATCTGCCAAACCCAGTCTCATCCATCAGACTGCCAAATAGAGAAGCTTGATTCATCACTCCACAGAGCATGTTTCCACTGCTCCAGAGTCCAATGGCAGCGTGCTTTACATCACTCTATCTGACGCTTGGCATTGCGTTGCTGATGTGAGGCTGCATGCAGCTGCTCGGCCATGGAAGCCCATTGCATGAAGCTCCCAGCACAGTTTTTGTGCTGCGGTTAATGCCAGCGGAAGTTTGGAACTCTGCAGTTATTGAGCCAACAGAGTACTGGCGACTTTTATGCACTATGCGCCTCAGCACTCGGTGACCCCACTCTGTTACTTTACATGGTCTGCCAGTTTGTAGCTGAGTTTGTTGTTCCTAAACGCTTCCACTTTGCAATAATACCACTTACAGTTGACCGTGGAATATCTAGCAGGGAAGAAATTTCACAAACTGACTTATTGTAAAGGTGGCATCCTATGATAGTACCATGCCTGAATTCACTGAGCTCTTCAGAATGACCCATTCTTTCACATATGTTTGTAAACCTGACTGCATGGTTAGGTGCTTGATTTTATACACCTGTGGCTATGGGTCTGAATGAAACACCTGAATTCAATGATTAAGAGGTGTGTCTCGATACATTTTTCTATGTAGTGCAAGTGCTCCATATCAGTTGCCATATCTTTCAGATATTAATCTAAATGTTAGTTTTCCCTACATGTGGCTCGGGGTATGAGACCAGGGGCAAAGATTAAGCAAGTTTAAATGACAGAAACCTGCATACTGTAATCTAGAAAATGCATTAAAAGGAAAACATTGTTATCATGTGGTTGATCTTCACATGGTCTCAGACCTGATGGTGCTCTAAGTTGCATTTATCTGTGTGATGCTGCATGCAAGTCTCCTGTAAATGAACAATAAGAACAGCAACACTAAATCTGTATGAATCGTCTTATAAGGTTCATAGTTGGCTGCCATGTAATATTATATTAAACTATTATATCTATTGTTTTTTGTAAAAACTCAAAGATAAACATACCCCCAGGAAGATTTTGAGATTATGCGGTTCTATATAAAATCAAAATTAATGTTGGGGCTTATTTGCTACCTGATCTATAAATAGACTAGGCCTCTGACGTAATTGTGATATTGTGGAATGTCTGTGTGTTAACAGGGGATGCTGTTTAGATTTCTGTGGAGATTTTCACTAAAGGTCAACGACTTTCTAAATTTCCCAAGCTGCCTCTCTTGTCATTTTATTTTTAAACTCTTACATCATACTTCTGACTTGAGTAGCAGGACAGTGCAAAGTTCACCGGGTCAGACGCTGACTCAAGACTCTTTAATCATTCTAGCAAAACAGCACTTGAAAGACAAAGTGTTCTTTTAATTAATCAGCAGTTTATGCTAATGAACCTGTATTATTTTGAAAGTGTAAGTTTTTAACTTAATGAAATAGGAACATTTTCAAGGTCATTTTGTTTTTTAATGTATTTAAAATATTTACAACATAGCATTTTGTTAAGTTCTTGTGTGAATATTACACAGGCATACGCATTTCCAGAAGTTTAAATAAGCAGTTATGAACTTGGTCTGAACATTTGGTGGAAATGTTGTGGAAACTTAATTGTCGAATAATCTGATTTTGAGTTTGATAATCCCCAGCTAGCTGACTGAGGGGGACACGGGTCTGGTTCACACGTTTGCTCAGCATATCTGAGTTTGATCTGAGGTCCTCCTAGGACCTGGTACATGCTGTGAAGTCCAGTGTCTGTCAGATCTCCAGCCAGTTATCGGCTAGATGTGGCTTTGACTGGCATCGCCCGAGTGCGTGTGAACATGCAGCCTTAAGAGGTTTCCCGAAGTGTGGGCAGCTTCTGAAAGTTGCATCCTTGGATTAAGGTATTGACTGCAAAGTAATGGCTTCCCTAATGAGTGGTTTGTATGCAGAGGATGGTATTATATGTGTAACAGTGCAGAATAATCAAACACTGTGCCTGACCAAAGCTGCGTAGTCAACAATGGAGTGCAGTGACTCATCTCGGCTACAGGGAAGGCTGCGTTAACCTTGTTTATTCTCTTGGGATTCTGGCGTCCCAAAATTCCCAGAAATCACATCAAAAGTTTTTATCAAAGTGTGAAGATCGCACTAAATTCCCACATCGTTTCAACAATACAAAGAAGTTATATACATACAGCCAAAAATCTCACCCCTATGACAGAAACATGATATATTTGCTCAATTTGTGTAAAACATTGTTGTAACATTCAAGCAGCACATATTTGTTGATCAGCACTGTTTATGCATATTTTCATATGTTAAAATTGATATGTAAGTTTCGTTTACCAATTAAGTATTTGTATTTGTGCACTACAAGTTTTCAGTGGGAATGTTTTTGTTTTCAATGTGAGTGTGCTGCAGTGTGCTGGCACTGAACCACAGGCAGACTCTCTGCCTCGCCTCTAAGGAGAGCCTCTTAATGACTGGGAACCACTGTAGATATGCAGTTATCGATAATGGCTGGGAAAACGCTGGGAAAACTCTATGTGCAGCAAGATTAATAGGACAGCTGTTTTCCTGGGTCATTTTTTCGGTGACTTCCCCTTTAAAACAGAGCCGCGTGCGCATACGCTGGGATGTCCCGCAAGCGGTCTGCGCAGCCTCCCGTTCCATTTCATGGGCTGCTCCACTTCTCTGCCCTTAATCTAAAACATCTTTGGGAATATCAGAGTGAACCCCCCCCCCCCCCCCCCCCCCCCGCGGCGGTGCTGGAGGACACACGGGCTGGGGAAGTCTCCCCCTGACGGTGGTGCCGTCTTGCTGCTTCTGGAGCATGCATAGACGCAGCCCCTGTCTCTGAAGGCATAGGCTCTTAGAAAGGATAGCGAGACCCTAGAAGCAGAGCAGCCAGCCTGGTGTGTGGTGGGGGCTGGCATATTGGTGGCGGTGTGCATCTTGAACCTGACACCTGACACACTACATCGGGCCCGCTGTCCTGGGGGAACACCCAGGTTTGAGGGGTTGCACGTCATGGGGGCCCGCTTGAAGTACCTCTGTGCTGGGCCCAGGAATTTTGTATGCCGATGGGGCCTGATCTACAGTCCAACAGCTCCAGGGTCTCACGGATGATGGCCACTCTCAATCTCTTTCATATAAAAAAATACAGGTACTATGAGCATCTGGAGAGTTACTGTGTGGAACTAGAATGTCTTGTTTTTTTATCTTTAAAGCTGAAATTTCTGTTGACATCACTCTGACCAACAGGTTTGTGTGGGCAGATGACATCAGCAGTATAAATCTGTAGTCAATACGCCTGTACAGTAGGTAGTCAGTACTCATTTCTGTAGTCAGTGTGCCTTTCTGTAGTCAGTACTCCAGTCTGTAGTCAGTACGGCTTCCTGTAGTCAGTACTCCTGTCTGTCGTCAGTACTCCTGTCTGTAGTCAGTACGCCTTCCTGTAGTCAGTACGCCTTTCTGTAGTCAGTATGCCTGTCTGTAGTCAGTACAGCTTCCTGTAGTCAGTATGCCTTTCTGTAGTCAGTATGCCTTTCTGTAGTCAGTACTCCTGTCTGAAGTCAGTATGCCAGTCTGTAGTCAGTACAGCTTCCTGTAGTGAGTATGCCTTTCTATAGTCAGTGCGCCTTTCTGTAGTCAGTACTCCTGTCTGTAGTCAGTACGCCTGTCTGTAGTCAGTACAGCTTGCTGTAGCCAGTACTCCTGTCTGTAGTCAGTACGCCTTCCTGTAATCAGTACTCCTTTCTGTAGTCAGTACTCCTGTCTGTAGTTAGTACGCCATTCTGTAGTCAGTACAGCTTCCTGTAGTGAGTATGCCTTTCTGTAGTCAGTACGCCTTTCTGTAGTCAGTACTCCTGTTTGTAGTCAGTACACCTGTCTGTAGTTAGTATGCCTGTCTGTACTCAACACCCTCTGATGTGTATCATGTTTTTCCTTTTGTCTTCTTTACTTGAAAGAGTTTTTGTTTTAAAACTCAAAAACAGAAACTCAAATTTAAGAATAAATGGACATGGATGGAAAGGTGTTTCCTTTACATTAAAACACATCAATTCAAGTTTCGAGTTGTAGTCATTCAAACTGGCAATGGGTCCTTCCTATGCTAGTTGAATAATATTGTTATTTAGCACAGCACATTTGTCCAAAGCAAAATGCAAGTGAGGATCACTGAGTAGGGTCAGACAGTCCCTGGAGCAGTTGGGGTTTAAGGGTCTTGCTCAAGGGTCCAATAGTGACATCACTCTGCCCGGCATGGGATCAGAACCAGCATGTCAGCACAGGCACACCTCAAAGCCACACGACATATGAGGCATGCAAACTAACCAGAAAAAAATAGACCATTTTGATTTACCACTGGAAACATATGGTTTTAATACTCAACTGTGTTGTCTTTCCATTGGTTTTTACACTCCTGTGGTGCTGGTGTCCGACTCAAGTTGTCATGTTTCCCATTGTTGACTGATCCAGTGAACTAGATACTTTGGCTAAAAAAGCGGCACTGGAGTTATGATTTTCTGGGAGCAGGTGTGAATGGTCTGGCTGTCAGACTTTCACATCAGTGACAAACAGCCCCCATCATTTTGGTAGAACAGGAACTGGCACGTCAGTGAAAAATACAGTGGAAGGAGTTCATCTCTCACTCTCCTGCTGGACCCTGGTGGCTGGCAGGAATGCGGCTTCTGGGAACAACCACAGGAGGTTAATGGCAAGGGAAACCCCCTGTCATTGGCTCTTTGTTCAGGCACACAGCTCAGCTACCTGAGGCGACTAGGGAAAACTGGTGTCTGGTAAAAATAGTGCTCACTCCTATCCTGACCCATTTAATTCACTGCACACTTTGGAAAAACCCCCCTGAGCTGAACAGAAGCAAGGGGCTGACTTTGGAGAGGAGGAAGGCAGAGAGGAAGGTATAGAGAAAGGGAAAGGAGGTGGTGGGGGGGACCTGTGGTCAACCATACAGCAGGAACAACAAAAAGCTTGAAATAAAGTGGGCCAGACACCCGCTTAAACTGCAGCATAGACTGGCTCTTTCTTAGTGCTGTGAGGACTATAGAAGTCAGGGGAAAGCTTCACTGGCTGCAGAAGGTGAAGAACAGAAGATGCTACTGACTTGAACTACATTCCCATACCAATAGGTGGTATATTTTCACGTAATTATGATAAAAGAATTCTAAAAAGCTCATAATAGGAGGAAATGCGGAGAGCGATGAGTGATGAGTGAAACAGTGGTGTTTGAGTGCACGCCATCTGCATGTGCCTTCCTGATAAATGACTGCTCAGCCCATCCGCTGGCCCCTGTCCCGCTAAGTCTCGCATTGTCACATCCCATTGAGATGCAGGGTGCCGCTGGCTGCGGGACAAGAGATCACCTCAGGTCATGTGATTCCTCTGGGAAGTGGAAAGGGACGGGAAGGGAGGTGGGTGGTAGGAAGAGGGAGACCGAAGAGGAAGAGAAGATACCATCGCAGGTTTAGTGTGCGGCAGCCATATAAGCAACATTACACAGCCGGAATAATGACTTGTCCTCTTACAAAAGGAAGTTTTTAGAAAATGGAAAGATCTACAAAATTAGGCAGCACTGTTTAATTTGAGCTTCAAGCATTGCTTTCTGTGAAAAACACAATCAGCAGACGATCTCAGTATTCATTTTTAAATTGCATCTACTAAGCTAGGAGACGGTACTGACAGATGCTGTTTTGAGCAGTACTAGGGGCCTGAGGCTTTTGGTGCAACTGGCTGGCTTTGAATTAGCAGGCCAGCCTGCAAAACCTTCTTTCCGAATGCTGTGATTTTAACAAATGGTGCCATTTGTAATTGATATTAAATTTTGCACACACAAAAACTAAAAATGTCCACAGTTTCTTTAAGATTTCCTTTCCAGTTAATGTACACTGATCCCATAGATGTCACCTCCGGACATTTTTTCTGTAACAGGTGTATAAGGTAATCCAATAGCAAACGTGTGCTGTGAATGTCATGTGTATTTACCTTGCTAATGTCAAAGGGCCCCAGCTCGTCCTGAAGACAAAGCTTTGCTGAAAAGAGCAGGGTAACATTTTAGCGATACCTCAGGCATGCAGAGCCGGGAAAGGTGAAACCTGGAGTACGTCTGCTACATCATAATTGAGCTGTTCAGAAATCCCTCTGCACAGATGGCTAAGGCTGTGGTGCTGCAAACTCTGAGGAGAGCTCTGGACTAAAGGCACTTCGCAGCGATGGTGTCATACAATGTTCACCTTGGCAGCGTGTAGAAGTCTGGCTGTAAATAGGCAAATCAGAGGCACCTGGATACAAACCGATAGATGAACAGTATTAATGAAAACAGTAATCACAGTGATGGGCTAACATAGGGGTTAACGATGAATACGGACTACAAAATAGGCCACACGTCTGCCAGTAGTTCAGCTTTGTGGAGCCCGTTGTCCTGTTTCTGTTGTTTAAGTCCAGTCAGCTTTATTAGTCCATGAATCGGTTCATCGAATGATAAACAGCTGGGAATAATTAACTATGACATTTGCAAAAGACTTGAAATGGTCGTCTTTAAATGTCCAGAATGTCTGAAATGAATTATGTCGCCTCAGTCGTGCCCCACAGTTTATAACTCATAACAAGAGTCTTTACACGCAGTGTGCAGACAGCAAAGGCATGTAAGTATATTTTAATCACAAACAATATGAAGCTGGCATCACCACAGAAATAACATTCTCCTGTATGCACTTAAAGGTGCAAACGCAATGCGAAAATCACGTGATTATCATTGTGCTAAAATGGCGAATGAGACCAAGGACTGAGCATGGAGTTTTAAAAAATGTATCTAAATTTTGTCTCCCATTGTATCAAACACATTTTCTCTTGTAGATAAAATACTAGATTAGGTCCTGGATGATCCCAGTGCACATGGTCATGAGAGTAATTTTACATGTTTCACATGCAAAATATAACATCCTAACGCTTCAGAGAAGGCTTGTTGAAGGTGACGTGTCACTCAGGCTGTGACTCTCAGCAGCAGAGCACGGCCACCCCTGATACCATGGTTTATGCAAACAGCACTGGACCTCGAAAGCAGCAGATTTTTAGGCTGTGGTCTTCTTCAGATGAAGCTATTATGACATACCATTCTGAACAGCTGCAGAGCCATTGGCTATTGGCTACGACAGCATTGGCTAGCTGGAGGACTAATGACCTCATTTGCTCAACTGCTTTGGCTAACAGCAACATTCTGGCTAATTGCTGCAGTTCACAGGATCGTCACCTCTACACAGTCTACCTTACAGCTTTTACTGGGGGAATTAATGAAAGTGCGGGAGCCAGAGACCTTCAAGATCTTGGTTCGCAGTGCTGACCATTAAGCTAACGGGGCAGTATCATCAAAGCCTGCAGAGATTCCCTGACCCTGATCTCACTTATTTGACAACCCCCTGTAGTCTTTCTTGTGACCTTCTGCAAGCCATAGAGAAGAAAACAATGCTTATTTCACTAAATCAGCAGATATTTCTCTCTGTCTGATAGACACAGCAGCAGAGATACGTGAACTTCAGGTATTTGCTGGAAGAAAAGAGCTGGCTCATTGGGGGATGTGGGGGAGGGTATTTTTCCCCTTTGGGAAATCCCCTAGAACACAGCAGTCAAGGTGAAATTAAAAAGACACCTGTTCCCCCCTACAGCTAGGCGGGGGGGGACTGACCATGTGGAAGGTGGAATGGCCTGAGGCTGGGGTTCTGCTTTTAAACTGTTTCAGCTGGGGAAAAAAAATGAAATTTAAGCAAACTGCTTTTGATTTCCTTAGTGCTAAGGCATTCAATAACTGAAAGTAATAAAATGAGGTGGGTGGGGAGGTCCCCCCCGCTCCTGCTGGGCACCTCTTCTATAAGATGAGTGGCGCCTGTGGGGGAGGGGGGGTCTTTGGTCTTCCGGACCCCTGTGAGAAAGCTTTCGACATCCTTATGAGGTTCCGTGGATTGACAGGTGTAGCGGCTGACATGCTCACAGTGCCTTTAGCACATTGTTCTCATCACAGAAGATGAATTTTCCCTCTCGGGAACATCAGTAAATCTTGGCCAGTGGAAAAACCCCATGGCTAATCTTGGCCTGCCTTTTCAGTGGAATCCCGACTCCCTGGGCACATGTTCTGCATGTCAGAACTCTGACTAATTCTTGGTTTTAATGTACTAATACCTATTGACCCTTGACAGGGGTCCTAAATTGATTTGATGCACTAGCTGGCTTTCAAGGATAAAAGGTTGTTTTTGTCATATATCAGTGTACTACAGGAAATGTGCCTCGACTCGTGCTCTTTGTCTCTGCCTGTTCGCGGCTCTTTCTGGCTCCGGCTGATTGCTTCCACATCATGCCAGCCCTTCTAGGCTAAATGTTAGCTTTTTTTTCTTTTAATTTCAGGGCATACAGAGGCCATACTGAAAAACCAAAAGCATTATCTGCCTTTGTTCAGCTCTGTCCCTGTTTATTTCTGTTCCTCATCTCTCGCCCGCTTTTTTGCCCACCGGCTCACTGCCTGTGAACGATGAATGATGGAAGGCAACATCTGTCACTCTCATGACTATATTTGGAGGTGAGGGCTTGGGTTGGCCAGGCTGTCTGCGGGGGTGGCTGTCTCCCGTGTCACTTTCTCATAAGTGACGTCCAGATGGACAGCGCTCCGACATCGCAGGTATTTCTCAATCGCCCTATAGATAGTGAAGCGGCCATGTGTTTAAATTCGATGTTTTCCACTTTTACCCATAGCTGCATCGCAGTCTGTTGAGCAGAGTGACAGGAGGAATGAATCAGATTAGTGACATTACTGATGAAAAATAAAATCAAATGCAAAATAGAGTGAAGGCCGCTTTACGCTCAGCACACTGAAAATGTAACATTAAATACCTAAACTCAAGGAAAAAGCCCCCAAAACCTGCTTGAATAAACCTAGGTGACCCCACTAACGTCTCGACTAGCAATTAGTCCAGCCAGGGTGAAATGCACTTCATTAATTGGGTTTCCATGGTTATGAGACTGGTGATCAATGCTATAAGATGAACATCCAAAGGCAGGCCTGTGCTGCTGCTTTCACATTATTAAGTTACCTTAAAATTGCAGTTTTAGCATTAATCCATGCATTGCCTTGATATTTTAGTCAAAATCCAAAGCTGCCCCTTCCAGAAAAACACAGACAAACTGGGCAAGAACTCTCCTCCTCCCCAGTGGATTTGTGTTGAAACATAGACTCTTGATTTTTGTTCTGCTAAAAGGCCCACTAAGAAGCTTTGCTTTGGGAGGTATAATCTCAACTAGCCATGAACAAACACAGTTTCTGTTCTCGCCTGCTGGATTAGATTCAGTTTGTCACCTCAGGGTTGTGTGACCCCTGCTGGCTGAAAAAGAGAATTGCATTGTAACAGAATAACAGATTTAGATGTGTGGGAATTTTAGTGCTCTCTCTCTCATACTGTATATACAATATATATGTGAGAATGTGTGTGTATGTGTGTGTGTGTGTGTGTGTGTATGTGTATGTACACACATACTCTATCTCTGCCTCGTATATATACATATATAGAGTGTGTATGTATGTATAAAGAAGGAGAGAGACTTTTCTTTTGGTGCTAAGTTGTGAACTGCATTTCTGGGGATGTCACACTGTGGACAGCAGAGAGACGTTGGTGGTTGGCATTACAATGTTTGCTCCTCAGTGGAAGACATCAGTGACCCATCTGGACTTAGCACACACACAGAGCTCAAAGCGCACTTCAAACAGCACGCCGCGCTTGCTGCCGGGAGACGCTGGCACGGAGCTTACCCCCTCTACGGCTGTCAAGTCCTAGGAACTCCCCATACTTCACTGAATCTTGTGCAGTGGGAGAAAATGGACTGAGAAAGGGGTGCAGGGGAGATAGAGTCAGCACTGTGGTGTCATTGGTGTCCAGTTGTGTGGTTTTGCTCTTTTTGCTGTAAGACTTCATGTTTTAACCCCACTGTGGAACCAGCAATCATTGCTGAACCTGCATAGATGACTTAATGGGATGTTGCTTGTTCAGAAGAAGGTGGGAGGGATGAAGGGGGAGGGGTCTGTGGTGGGGGGTTTATATAATAAAGAGGCCTATTTGCAGCCATGCGATTCTGCCCACAGAGGTTGTAAATGGCTGCCTCCTGTTTTCAGAGGGGGGGGCGTGGGTTTTTCAGACGTTACTTCGCGTGTCATCTTAGTCCGCATGTGCTAGTTATGGAGCGCGGTACTGCTGTTTACTGTCACACTCTGAGGAGGTCTCATTTTAATCACTGCCTTCAAGTGTTAATTACCAAGAAGCTCAACTGGTTCAGAAGCTGAGCCACCTGGTGGCTTCAGGCTGTAATCAGAGGCTAATTGAAAAACCGCTAAGCGGGACTCGAAGGTACATGATGACGCTGGGGAGTTGATGATTCTAATCCAGCCAACCTCACCCCCCCACCCCCCATCCTAAATCATCCCACCCTCCCTCTGTTCCCGGGAGATGTCTCCAGTGGAGCTCAGTGGATCTATGTTGGCTTAGCTTATGGAGTTAAACCAGTAGCGGTGTGAGATAAAACACATTACTCATCGCCATTTATGGCCACCCAGCCAGAAGTAGGAATAACAAGACAAGTCATAATAATAGACAGTGCTGCTTAATAAAGGAATGGAAGGGCTATAAAAAAAATATATGAGCTGGTGGACCCCGGACCAGTCCACTGTGTGAGGCTGATAGTGCGAAGGCCCCCCTTACTGTCCTCCGGGCCTCGCACACTGTACCTCAGCTCCCCTCGCACACTGTACCTCCGGGGGGGGGGGGGGGGGGGGGGGGGGGGGGGGGGGGGGGGGGGGGGGGGGGGGGGGGGGGGGGGGGGGGG
>JAUMHC010000003.1:3554971-3571977 GCA_032359785.1 Heteromormyrus szaboi | reverse complement strand
CAGCCCCCTCTTTACCTCCTCAGCCTTCTTCCATACCAGCCTTTCACTTTCTGATTTCTGTTCATTACACCTTTTCAGTAGCTTTAATATTACTATAAATAGAAATAACCCAGAAAAATAATGCTCCTTTATTTACATGTGAGGATGAGCGTAGCCAGTCAGATATCACAGATGACATCTGGAGTTACAGCTAATGAATAGGGCTTCTCCAGCATTTCTATAGCTGGTAACTCGCATAAATCAAGGGACAATCCCGACATGAGATTTTGATGAGAGTGGAATTAGAATGGGAAATACTGTAGATTTGGGTTAAAGCTTCAGGGTGTGAAGCAGGGAGTGAAGACATGATGTAAGACGTTTTAAATATCATTCATCACTTAGTTATCCGTTCATTCTTTTTTTAATGGCAAGCACGCTCCTATGGCCTTGTCACAATGAAATGTGGTGCCAATTTTCCCAGTTTCTAGGTGGAACCTGAAAAATGTTGATACATTTAACAAAAAAGTAAAAGAGTCTTTACTTCCAAATGTCATGTTTTTATGAGTGTCTGTTTGCTTGTATGCCAGCATGTATGCAAATGTGTGCTTTAAGGAAAAAAATGTGTAGCCTGGCCGATGTAAGTTTGCTAAGGATATCCAGCACACCTGTGCTAATGGTATTCGTTGCAATCTCTTTCTTCATGGGCCAAGGGCACCTGGCTACTGCATTGAAATGTATTGGTCCTTTGAGGGATCAGTCTGAATTTAATCTGTGTAACCAGTGTGTGTTTGTGATTCGCAGGAACACTTCACGCCAGAGTGCAAGTTCAAAGAATGCGTGTTTGAGAACTACTACGTGACATACTCCTCAATCCTGTACCGGCAGAGCCAGTCGGGTCGGGCTTGGTACATCGGAATCAACCGAGACGGACAGGTCATGAAGGGAAACCGGGTCAAAAAGACCAAAGGGGCAGCCCACTTTCTGCCCAAACTCATTGAAGGTAAGCCTCAATTCCTTCTCTCTTTGCTGCCTCTTTTCTGCAGGTTTCTTCTCCCAATGCCGATCTTTCATATTTTGAAAAAAAGCTATGATAAATGGCTCAGTTGTCACATGACGGCTTCAGTGAAACATGGAATTTCTGTCCAAGCCTGTACATGTCGAGAAAGACCTCATTATGCACAAATCAGTGGGGCTCTTTCTGACCGGTCCTGGTCCACCGGTCCAGTTACGCTTGGTAGCTGCTCACCAATGGATTTTAGCCAGCAGTCACAGTTTCGGGTTCTTATAGTCACATGTATTCAGGGAGCACAGATTTAAATGATTTTTGTTATTTTGCTGGGGGTTGGATGCTTAGTGGTGTTGGGGGGGTAGAGGAGGTTGGACAAATGCCTCTGCAATACAGAGAACTAAGCTGGATACAGTCGTAATGTAGGTGATGATGGTCCTGAATGCTCTCATCATTGAATCAAGTCTTTTTTTTTTACAGCAGCTGTCCATCGTCCAAGCCTGCCGCATTATTAATTCTGTTGTGTATTCTTTCTCTGGTCTCCCATGGTCCCTGCACAGTGGCCATGTACAGAGAACCATCTCTGCATGACATCGCTGAGCAGAGCCCACCAAGGAAGACTGCCAAGACGTCTGACTCACCTGTCTTGCAAAACAGCAAGAAAGATCCCCCCAAGACGAATACCTCCTAGCCCACACAGAATTTGGGGGGGGGGGGGGCTTGGTTCAGGGTCCATGGCAGGGAAAGAATTCTTGAGTTTCTCAGCCATTTACAGAACTCAGTTCCCCATCATGCCCTGGGGTAAATGGAAGACCTCCAGGAATGCTTTACATAAAGAGTGCCCACACCATCACATCTAATAAAGTCCACCCAACTTCAGCTGGGATGGCCAAGCAATAAAAAGTAGAACTCAGAGACAGAACTGTGGCACCTTCGAGTAAAATGGTAACAGTTAACAAGAAGGAGACATGCTGTATGTTAAAAGGATGACCTTTCATCACTCATACCAATGAGCAGTCAGACAGCGCTCACTGCAAGAATCACCTTTGGTTTTTATTTGTCCCCTTTTGCCTACCTACTCAGCTGCCTCATCAGAGAGGTCACCAAACTGACGCCCCATCTCTCCTGAGGGAGCTACAACCACAGCAAGCCTGCATTAACCTGATTGTGAACCAATCTGATTCGGCTGTATGCCTGAATTAAAAGGATAAAGTTCTACCCAGTAAATTCGATGAGACCCTTAGTAATCCCAACCTCAATGAAGAAAGCTACATTAATTTAACGCCTGTGCTAACCCACGTGAACCCTACCCTTTCCAGCCTGCAATAACAGAAAAGAGCTACGCGCATTACAAGCCTATGCTATTCTGAGTGGCACTGACTCAGAATAATTAAGCACGCTGGGCGCCGCACTAATCCGAGGAAGCTACACCTGCTGCTTCACACTGCACTCATCTCCAGCGGTTGTTCGCCTGTGCAAAATCAGGGAAGCCACGTGCTAATGAAAGAAACTACATTCAGTGCAAACTTGAGCAACATGGGTTAGTTTCTCTAGCACAAAGGCTACGCAGAAGATTTCCTGCTATCTTGAATTTGCTCCAGTCAACATGTCCCACGTCTTCCAGAGCCCCATGTTCACCTAAGGGCTCCATCTGTTCGGAAAATAGCCACATCCTCTAAAAGAGTGAATATCTCTGGAGCATTTCCTGGTTCCCAAGCCATGTTATTACAGTTTACCTGCTTTTGGCAGTTGGTGATACAGTTTATCCCAATACTATTGTCAGAACCATCAGAATCAAAATATAAGGATACCTGACTCGTTGTGTTGTTTGCAAAGGTTTTTAAATCCATTAGCACCCTGCTCTAAATTTGGTTCAGTTTTCCCCTCGAGGCTATATTTTTTTGCCATGTTGGTAAATTGTGGTCTCACACCAGCGCCATCATAGCTACCATCTTTATCAGCATATCTCTTTATCTTCTTTATCTCGGAATGTCATTGTAAAATTATGAATCTTTTGTGTGGTCCAGGTCCAGGTTGCTAAGGAGTTTTCTCGTTAATCATCAAAATGAGATTTAAACTGAGGCACACTGACTTATACTGCACTACTATTTGTACTGTAATTTTGTCACGTGTGTCCAATAATTATAAATCCACCCTATGAGTCCCATAGCCTAGTTTAAACACATGTATCTGAAGAAATGCAATATACCAAAGTGTTCTAATACGTAGTGGTAAAGACAGCCATAGTTCTCTCTATGTGCATTTCAAAAAATCAACGCAATAACTTGACTCTTTGCTCATAAAAGACACTGTTGAAGGGTAAGACGTTTGTCTGATAACTTCTGAAGTGGAAAGTTACTCCATGAGTGTTTTCCTCAAAGGTGTTTGAGGGCCAATTAAATGCAGGCAGAGTTACTTGCAATACTTCCCAGAAACAATCGAATGCTACAGGAAGCTTAAATCAGCCACTTGACTCACTCCCCAGGAGAGGGAATACAATTACGGAGACTGTAGGCCTGGGGAGTGGGGTAGGGTGGGTGAGCTGTGGTCTCTGTAGTCACTGCAGGGCAGTAGTGTTCAGGCAGGTCAACTAAGTTGTACAAAACACTGGGAGGCCAAGGTCCTTCTGAGGCACATGCGCACTTCAGCGTAAATGACATTCCCACCGTCTCTGCATTTCCTAGCCTCCAGGGTCAGGTTGGCTGTTGAAATTAGCTCAAGACTAAGTCCGCTGGGTCCTACGTTGCCTAATGGTTACCTGTTTTACTTGACTAATGACTTCAATTAGGCAATTGAGCTGGGCTACTGTTTCCCAAAATGGGACGCCTCGAGGCTAGAAGCAACACAACTCCACATTCAAATTACACAGATTCCAAATTATTGCGTTCCCCCTGACATTAAATCTGCTTCTAAAATACTTCACAGCTACCCCAAATACTTTGAAATAGGAAACAAAGATTGGAGCAGATTTCAGGAGAAATGTGAAAGAGATTAAATGAGGGGAATGTCAGAAGTTTGGTTTGTCTATAGTGTTTATCTACGTCTGTGTCATACGTTCATGTATCTTTCCCAGAAGGACTTTGTGCACGATTCATTGTGCCAACTGAGTGCTACAGTGTGAACCAATCCTTGAGAAACAGATTAGGCATTGTGTATTAAATCATGTCTGGAGAAAAGCATGCTCTAATTCCATTCTCCCACTACTGTTTCTGCCAATCAATGTAGGCCTGTGTCTCTGCATTTGTAATTATAAATGTATCCATTAGCTCTAAGTGTGAATGGGAAGACTAGATGAGAAAGTACCATTTAGCAGTGTTGACAAGCTGCTTTAAGATCCCTCTTTTGGATATTATTTGAGCTCCGAAATTCCAGTCTTCAAAGGATTACAGCTGCCTGAATAGTTTACTGCAGAGTTAAATAGATGCACATCTGCATTCATGTCTGTGTGTCTGTGGTTCTTCTGTTTCACGTTGGACAGTGCAGCCATAAATGTGTTCCCCTGTTTGGGATGACCTTCATATGTGTGTAGAGGGAGACAGGGGGCACCCTTTAGTCAGGGAAGGCCCACATATAGGGGAGTGCTTTGGTTTTTTTGGGCCTGGCTGGGCCCATAAACAGACAGTCGGGCTCAGCTGATAATTGTCAAGTTATGGTGGGTTTGGTTTGATTCAGGTACACCCATCAATATCACAATGATGATCTGTCCCTACGAGGCGATCGGCATTACAGAATGTAACAGGTGCTCAGAGAGGATATTCTGATTATTGCAGCAAAAATGTGTTTTAATGTATTTAAAATCAATGTTTTGAATATAAAACCTCCGTATTAGACTTTGATTTTCAGACAAGCTGTATTTTTACTTCATCTTCCCCAAAGAAAATGAAAATCTGATCATGGGAGGAATCATGGTGACGAATGTCATCGTACTAACTCACAGATTCATCCTGGTTCTGCTCTGGGGATCATTATTACGATTTAATGTAAGTGTAATTGCCTCATCATTTTCAAATGAGTGCATCTGGGGGTTGCACTGTCGTGGGGGTGTAGGTGATTTGGGACTGCAGAAACTGCCTTAGCATTGTCTACAGAGGATTTTACTCTGGTGGAACAGATAGCATGCTTTGGTTTAATGACCTGTCATCAAAGTAGGAAAAAAAGCCATTTAATTGTCATTTAACTGACATATCTAGCCAGGAACTAATCCTGTGGTTACTGGTCTGCTGTAATATTTGTCCTCAGCCTGAAAGTCGACCTCTCGAGTGAGTATGGCTTTGCAGGTGATTGTGTGTGGTACAGTAGGTAGATGTTGAAGAACTGGTAGTGCATGAAAATGCTGTTGACAGTGAGGATGATGCAGAGGAATACCTGGTCATTCCTGCTGGTTAAAACTCTCTCAGAAAAACGTCTTTTTAAGACCACAGAGATTCTGCTCACTAACTGTATGTGTACGTGTGCATATGTGTGTATATTTTAGGTGTGAGACAAATTAAGGACCTATATAAAGAAATTAACAAGATGGCAATAGTCAATGTTAGTAGGCAATGGTTATATAAGGCTACTGTGACATAAATGATATGAGTGGAAATATTTGCTTAAATGATGAAAAGATGTGTCAGTCCCTCACATTTATCTTCAATGTTCCCATGGCTGCTGATAGGTATTGTGTCTGGTGCTTTGGAGAGCGCACTCCCATTTCTCACATCTGCAATGCAGCAGAATAACAAAAAAAAAAAAAACCTCTCACCGTCACTAAAACCAGGATCCTATCCTCGCATATTTAATCATCCAAAGGGCACCGTACAACCCGTCTGAGCCTCTGTTGAATGTTGCCTGTAGGGGGAATATCCATTTTCCCCACATCTGTCCGTGCGATATCAGAGCAGAGAGGAGAGCCCACCTAGAGTGCACGCTTCCCCTGAGTGCCTCAGAAGGTGACCTGTGAGCACTGTATCACCATGGCCGGCCGCAGTCCTGCCATGTTCGCCGGGATCCTCTATTTCACTTCCGCCTTTAATCTTTTGATCACCGGTAACCCAGATTTACCTGCCAAGGTCACCCGCCATCCTCTGAACTCACTTGCCCTCGAAGCGTTCCGAAGCCATTCTGCCCTTCCTTAGGACTATGGCCCGGATTTTTGTGCCACCTAGTCAGTGCAGCAGTTGTACTTGTTTATTTGGAAAGTTTTAGCTCATTTTGTTTGTTTTTTTTTTGTCATTATTTTCTTTACAGTGTGTAGTATTTACCTTTTCTGATGCAATGTGCCAATTCTAAACCCCAGCCAAGGGAACAAAACACAATCACTTAAAGAAACAAAAAGAACAACATAAATCTGCACCTTTAGGATGATGCTGTGTCTTTGGAGCCTGAATCTGATGAGCTGTCAATCAAAAACATGCCCAGCCCCTTCATCTGCAGTGCAACCGAACAGCACCCATTGCTCTGAGAAGCATTTGCTCACATACATCTCTATAGCCAACTGTGTGACACGCGCCGTGATCGACTGGTGGGGTCTACTTGTATAAAATTGCTCTGGAGGATTTGTACTGCAGGGGTGATCTGGGTTATCACCAGGAAGTCTTCCAAAAAATGAAAACCCTTCATGTTCTTCTGGTCTTCCAAAGCATCCAACAAACAAAAATTATACAGTCTTCCATCAAGAGCCAGAGGGACTTATGACAGTATTTTTTAAAGACGGCACAAAGCCAATAAAGAATTAACACAGCCTACCTTTTCCTCTGTTACTAAAATCAACTATGACAAGGAACTGAACTGAATAACAGCAAAATTTGGTCCTCACAGTGAAAAAGACGCAAGTGAGACGAGCTCTTTGTCGCCTTGGAGCAACATTTTTGGCTCTGTGGCAAAAGAAGCGAGGAGAGACATTTATGCGAAGCATGCATGCACCAACATTTACTGGATACATAACAAAGACAATTTCCTGATATTTAATAACTCAACACCCATACTTATTTCCTCAACCCTTGTCTCTGCATTTGCAATCTTACCTGTAATCATTTCTATAATAACTGACAATGAGAAACATATTATTGAATATTATTGAATAAAACAAATATATTTGTATGATTGTAAATCTTGTCCATTGTATGTTTTTGTGCCACCTCTTGATATCCCTAGACCTCTGTTAGCACTACATAAACCTCCATAGACCTCCATAGGAGTTTGAATCCCGCCCTCGATCTGTGTGAAGAGTTTGTTTCATTTTTGCTTTTTTGTTTGTTTGTTCAGTTTGTTTCTTTGTTTCTTCAAAAAATGTGATTTTCGGCATCCATTGTGTGTGTGTGTGTGTGTGTGTGTGTGTGTGTGTGTGTGAGACTGTGTGTGTGTGTGTGTCCCAGTATGTGTGTGCCCTGCGATGAACTGGCATCCCAAGCAGCAGGAAATTGGATATCAATCATTTTCATTATGTAATTCACAGGCATCTGGCATCTAACATGTTGGTTACCTAAGAAGAAGAAGAAGAAGAAGAACTTTAATATAGTAATCAAAGTCCTTTTGAACATTTCCCACAATAGCATAAAATGAAGTGTCAGTTGAGATGTTTTGTTCAGTAGACATTTAGGCATTGTGAATGTCTTGCTAAACAGATTTTCGTGGCTGTTTTTTCCACAAATGTCTGAAACACCAGCGGTTTAAATAATGCCTGTGTGGACATCAGCTCCAGAAGGACACTAATCACCTTCTATGGTAATTAAATTGGCAGCTTTCCAGATGTTAAAGATGCTGGATTTGGGAGCTGCCAGTGCGTTTCAGCAGCAGTGCAAAGACTTTTCGGAGACTAGATGCCCTGTAAGTCAAGGTGCAATATGGCCATCTGAGGGGCATTTGCTCAAATACATCTCTATAGCAAACAGCGTGGCGCGCTCTGTGATCGACTGGTGGGGTCTACTAGTATAAAATTGCTCTGGAGGATTTGTACTGCAGGTTACAGTGTTTGTGTTAGGTTACAGCACATTCACTTAAGCCATACGGTGTGTCCATATCCTAGTTTTAACATTGATCTCTGCTTTTTTGACACTGCTTTTTTCATTCCACATTTGACCTTCAGATAATAACTAGAACCTGTCAGCACGACAACAATGTATTCCCCGGACTGAACTGTCACCCCTGCCCAGCACCTAATCATTCTCCTCTGACACCCACCAACCCATACCTCTAGTCTCCTACACTAAACTTGGGCAGCATCTAATTTTTCACACCAGATCTGCACCTGTTCTTTCACGTGCCACCACTGACTCGTACTAGGGCTATGTAATACGATAAAATTCCTCCACAACAAATTTCAACAAATTTGGGGGTCACCCATGGTAAATTTTCCCAAACAAATATACTGCAGTTTGCTGAAAATATTAGCACCCTAACTTAACCTACACACTTTTACCACCTCTCCAAAGAGTCTTTATTGAAAGTCCAGCTTTGTGTGACTGATCTCAGTGTAATCAGGTTCACCAGATCTGTGCCTGTATGTTGATGTGCCAGTACTGACCAGGCCAAGGGCTAAGTGCTAAATTTTGCTGACTTGCTACCAGACTGCTACCAATAAAATTTGCTGAGCGAGGTGGCTGACAATGAAAAATTAGAATATTTAGAATATTTTAGAAAATCATCTCATGCCCCACAGTTTGAAAACCACTGAGCTATACAATGTTCCTGGGAAGTTTGAAAAAGATCCAAACCATCAGAATTCCATTGCTCACAAGATGGCTGCAGTAGCCTCCTTTTCCATTCTCTGCTGCCATCTAGTGCTGTTGCTTCTGTCTTAGGTAATTTGTCTCAGGTGTTCAGTTATAGATTTTCAGGTGTATACTTTCATCCATATACTGTTTTTATGATATAGTAAGATCCATAAAAGAGCAAATAGAGTAAATAGAGTAATAAGATGAAATACAGATATCCTTTTCACAAGGTCAAGCATCTTCCGCAGTCATCCTTCTTTTTGCTGTTACTATGCGGCGGCGCGTCAATTTTGGGGTGACCTGTTTCAAAATTTAATCAGTTCCAGTTTATCACCCCTACAATACCTCAGCAAATTTTGAAAAAGATCCATCAAATACATTTTGAGTTATTGCTTTAACGAGAAATTATCTGGCAGCAATGGTGGAATGGTCTCAAGAAATACAATAAAAAGCCAAGAATGAAACAGCATTAAAAAATGAATGTTAAAATATTTAAATCGTATAGAGAACCATGAGTAATTCATATTACATACATAAAAATCAGGAATGTAATGCATACTTAAGCCAAACATTAAATATGATCATCCTTTACCAAATTGCTTCACCAGGTGATTAATTATCTTCAGTGTTCTTAGTAGTGGATCCAATTTTACTTTATGTTGTAAAGTATTATATAGCCCCTATTAATGTTTTCCTTGCCAATTTGGCTTTATTGTACTCATATTGAAAAGGCAATTTATTCATTTTTTTAATTGGATTTTTCCCCTCGATTTTCATCAGATCAGCTGCTTTGTATTGCTCTCAGTGCCTGAGCTTAGTGTGCTGTATAAGTGGTACTGACAAACTCTTGGGGATTACACGTGTCGCAAATGTCTGTCTAAATTTCTGTAAAACTGCAGTGGTCTGTGCATGATGGTGATAAATTTCATTAAGGCTCTTCATCAAAGCCATTAGTGGAAAAACAACCGTGCAGAACAGTGACATGTTGGGTGTCCAGCCTGTTTAAGAAATGGGAATTTTTCCTCCTCCATTTAATAAACCCCTTTTGTCTAGTAAACTCGTAGAGGCAGTTAATTAAGACAGCAGATTTCTTCTAATTTAAAGAGAGCAAAGATATAAATGATCCATTAGTTGCTGCACAGTGCTATAGCTTTGTATTCAGGCTAATTCTCTACATGGGCTTGTCTGAATTAAATAAGTCACACATGTGTTTGCACTTGTAAAATTATTTATTTACTTCCCCATAGGTCCCATAATGCACTCTTTTCTGCTGGTATTGTCCTACACAAATTAAAGGTACAGGCTATGCATTCCAATACTTGAGACCCACTCTCCCTTTACTGAAATATAAACTGATAGGGAACAATTCATTTTCCAACGGAGATGCTCATTTCATAGATAGCTACCACATTTTTTTTTCTTTCTCAATCAACACAAAACACACACCTGTAAGATCTTTAGCACAACCAATCAAAATTTTAAGTTACGGAGCAGCCTCTTCTGGCTTCATGCAAGGTCTTGCAGGATTAATGAACATTCCACGAGTGTTTGCATTCTCAGCATCAGGTTGGGTCATCGCTGCCCCATTGTGTCATATCTCTTAATAATGGTTGTGTAGTGGCTATATCGAGCTACCATTGGCTGATTCAACAGCTACCCTGTTTCCATTCTTGACCACTACTGGGTGTGGCCTTGGATTGAACAATGTGATGAATTTGTCTGTTTTCTCCTGTCTGGTTGAAACTTTGTTTCCCACAGTCACATGAATATGCTACTTTGTTGTTGTTCATTTACATAGAGTTTATTTAACCTTTTGTTCTGTATCCTAGTCGGGTAGCTTCCTCTCATCTTTCTATTATGCCACAGTTTGGCAGGGTTTATGGCTGAACACCTCTTCTGTGCACCTTGAAATACTTCCTGCATTCCTTTTCTCAGTCATGTCCCTCTGACTGGGCAATCCAAACGCATTCCATAATTGAAGTGTCCTGATTTACGTGGCTATTTGCTTGAACCCATTTTGGAAATGTCCTCAAGTGTCTGGTACCATTTTCAAAACAGGAATCTCTCATCATTCTCCTCAGAACTTTGTGTGCCTGGAAGTTTAAGTCAGCTAAATATTGACTCTAGACTGTCAGTTAGTTTTGTTGTGGTTCTCAAAGTGAGCACGTAATATTCATAGTAGCTACTGTAATAATCTATCACTAGAATCGAGTACTTTGAGGGTAGTGATCCCAGTAATTCCACTGCTAAATCTTGCCATAGCATATCTGGTATTTGTGTTAATCGCAACACCATTACACAAGCTGGCAACTGTAACAGGCTTCTTTCTTTCTTTTCTTGTCCATGCCAGGCCACCGTAGTTTGTTGTTTAAATGTTGCTTAGTTCCCTCTTTTCCTAGATTTGCCTTATGAGATAGCATGAATGCTCGTTCCTGTTGTGCTCTCTGTAACACTGAGTTTTCCCCACAGGGCCAGGAATCCTCCTACACATAATTCACTGGCTATGGGGGCATATGCCATACATTTTTCAAAGTGTCCTCTCTCAATTGCTTTCCTCACCTGGGTTACTTGGCTTTCGTGCTTCATCTACCTCCCTTGTCATTAGGAATTTGGAAAGAAACGTACCTCTAGGTGCCTGTCAGAGCTGCAAAGAATGCTTTTCTTTATTCTAGTCCTAAAATGAAGTTTGTGTCTTATCTATTAGACATCCCAGGGGCTCTGAGAAAATCACAATCTGTGGAATAAATGCACTGCTGTGTGATTCTCTGGATTCAGAGTTAGCCCACGTCCTTGCAAATGCTTCAGGACAGTATACAAGTGTTTGTTATATCTCTCTTGATTTGGTGCACAGTATAAGCACAATGACATTATCGGGTATTTTCTCAACTCTTTGAGGGGAGGTTATTTGGGAATTAGCTCACTGGCAGAGGACACACCAAACGTACACTGCCAAAAGAATGACATTCCTATTAATCGGTGACTTTCAACTTAGCATCATCATAGGATAGCATGGTCTTGAGTAGTCTTATTAGGGTCTTGCTTTGTTAGACTAGTACCTGGGTATTAATTGGAAGCTCAGCCTAACTACGCTTATGCCTAGTTGACTCCATGACAGTATGTATGTTTGCAATGTGCTATTTTCCTCACTTATACGTTGCTTTAGATAAAAGTGTTTGCTAAATATGTAAATGTAAATCAAGGATTCCATCTTTCTAACAAATCAAAATTCTGCCCTGATAGAGTTGCCGTGTGAGGTGCTGGTGAATTTGACATGTCTAGGAGAAAGTTCCATTGTGAAGTATTAGGCTACACAAACTCTTGGAAAGTGACGTGATTAGGCATTAGGTTGAACGGCAGCAAATCCCACCAGCAACGTTCATCTAATTGATATCAAACATCTAATGGAAAACCTTCCCAGAAGAGTAGAGGCTGATACAGAAACAAATGGGAAAGGCCAACTTTTGGACTGAGATGCTGGGTAAACTGGTGTCTGCAGATATTTGGCCAAATAATGTAAGTTAAAAAAGTGCAAACTTCATTATGACCTGCAAATGTTGTGATATGACACGACTCAGCTCTAGTGGGTATAGCAGCCTCATTACAGTTTGCTAAACAGTGTAGATCATGTCTTGTAGAAGATCATATACTACTGGTATAGGGTTGGGTACTCTGATAATTGGCCCATTTGGCTGTCTCAAATCAAAACAAGTCTCCCTTTCCTTCAGTGACAATGAACTATGCATATTCCATACAATATCCTAATATTGTTTTTGTTATTTTACTCAAAATGCCTGTTTAGATGAAGAAGAACTGCGACGGATTGGTGCCCCATGCTGGGTTTTTCCCTGCCTTATACCCATACCCTCTAGGATAGGCTCGAGACCCCCCACAACCCTGAGTAGGACAGTGGTTACAGAAAATGGATGGATGGATGGATGGATGGATGGATGAAGGGGAGAATGGTTTTCTCTCTCTGCACAATGTATGCATGACATTTGATGAGTTCAGTGTCTTTTGCAATAATATTACAGGTTGCACCTGAGTGTATGAGCTGTTTTAGGTTCGATCCACCCAGGCATACATTCAGTCTGCTGGACATGCTGTCATCGGCAGTGACATAGGCGCAGTCAGAGGGCACCCCAATGGTGTTGACAGTTTGCTTATTTATCTTTTTGACTGGAGAAGTGATCTCGGCCACTGCACATATGGTGTGCTTGACCTCACACTGGGCATTTTTTTATTTCTGCCTTGCCTATATAGTTTATGTTTCTACATTTGTAGCAACTTTTATCTGACTCTTACCTTTGAATTTCACTTTCGATTTCATTCCACCTTTTCTCCTGGCGTGGTTTACCTTCTCCGTTGTGACAGTCTCAGTTTTTGCGATTTCACCCGCCGACGTCTCCGACATCTGTTCTTCAATTAATTCACAGAGGGAACTGGCCTCCACTGAGACAGGGAGTATGACATAAGATACTTCCTAGAGAAGTTTATGATGCACATAAAGTGATGAGCGCTTGCCCATAATACTATCTCAAACCTGGTTGTCAACCTCATTATTCACAAATGGAAAGTATTGAGCAGCTTGTTTGTGTGAAATGTTGTGCAACAGTAGTGCTCTCCACTGTTAAATAATTGCAGCCATAGGATCCTCATTGACTTTAAGATCCTCACCAACTGCAAAAAGTTCAAAAGACATTAACCATCTCAAACTGAGCCTCACTGGGTGTTTGAGAGAGGTGAACGCAGGAATAATCGACTTATCCACAGAACATGTTTCCGTGGCCATTTTATGCCTTAATATTCATGTTAATTCTCCAGTTAGCTAGTCTATGCTGAATTAAATCTGTCACACATATGCTCAGGTTTCACACACCTCATTTTTAATTTTCTTCCCCATGCATTCCATCATACCCTGCTTTTTGATAGTATTATCATATTCAAATTAATAGTCCAGGCTACGAATTATAATACACCAAGAGTTTTTAACCTTTCTTAAACCAGGTATATACCTCGAAATAAAACAGATCCCCTGCCACTAATATTTGATCATATAAGTGACTAAGGACTTTGAAGTTTAATACTTCTTTCTTCTGGGGTCTCCCTTTAATATATGTTTTTTTTTTGTGTCGTATGGGCCTAAATGGAATAATTGTACCGACCAGTGCAGCACAGAGACTTTTCCAGAGACAGGTGCATGACTGGGCAGGAAGGGTCCCCTTCAGTACATTACTGCGATCGTCCATAATCGGTAAGATCTGTCTACTAGAGACAGGTTCCCCTCAATTGGATAATTTTACCGGCTGGGCATGAATGGCAGTGATCAAAAAAGGGGCACTGAGAACCTCGACTGGGGGGCAATTGTTCAGGCAAAAGGGGCTAGTGCTTAGGCACCCTAGTCCCACCTGGTACCTGATACTAACATTTCCTTAATTTATGGTAGGCCTACAGTTTTGCAACCCTACCTGAAATTGTTCTTTGAAGCCACAGGGTGTCATGGAACCCCATGTCAGGTGAATTTCTGACTCACTGTGATCAGGACAGAATGAATGAATCACCCCTGGTCATCGAATATTTACAAATTAACATATAGCCATCATTCAATCTCCCTTTGCACAAATCGTTCATTTAATTGTCATTAATGTCTTATGTATCTTAATGTCTACAAATGAAATCTATTCTGGATGTTTACTTTAATTCTGTAATCGGTATTTAGGAAGTTTGATCCTCATTTACCGAGTGAAATCTGGACAGTTCTCCATTTGTATTCCCCCCGCCCCCTAAATAAGTAATCTGAGCGCACTTCTGGCGACCCTGGCTGAATGACAGACAGCAACATATTCTGCGTTTGCCCAGGCCACACGCATGATCGCCCAGCTCATTTTTTATATCGATACGATTATCTTAGTATTCTGTGTGAAGGGACGCTAAACAGCAGTGGAGATTCGAAGTTGGATATCGGATAATTGGCCGCAATGAAGGCCTTTCATTTGCTGCTGACAACCTACTGTTTATATGGCTTATACGAAATAGGTAAGTGAAACCGCAGAAGATAACTATATAAAAATGAGGCTTAACAAACTGCTTGGTTTGATTAGTATGTTATAGACTGAATTAACGCACTTTGATTCAACTTAATAATTATGCTAAGAGATTTATTTTGGTCTTATCGGCCGTGAAGTTAGATTTGTAACTATAATGACTCGTATAAGTTGATCCACTTGGCAGACAGTAGTTTCAGTATGGCGGCAATATTAGAGCAGTATTTTCCGCGCATGAGATACCAGACGGCCCCACGCAGGCTTTCAAGATGGACATAATCATTTCGTAATATGTGGTAAAATATATATTTTAATCAATATAGTAATTCATAAAAGTTACCATTTTAACTAAATCGACTCGTAAAAACGGATCCTCTCAGCAGACAGCAGTTTTAGTGGCTATATGACAGCGATATCAGAGCGGTCGTTTCTCCGCATGAGATACCGGGCGGCCCCAGGAAAACTGGCAAGAGGGGCATCATTTTTCCGCAACCGCTGTTCGTTTGGCACTTTCTTGAAGAAACACAGTCAGTTCCTCAGTCTGCTCAAATCCGCTTGAGTGTAATTCAGAGGGTCCCTTCCATTTCCCTGCGTATAACCTCCTCCAGCCTTCCGCATTAGCTTAGGAATCGCTCTCTGGGGAAAACATTTTACAGCTAGAATTCATATTCAGCACATTTTAATCGATAATTTTCCGCTTTTCATAAAGGTTAACAACAGTAATTATTTTTGCATGAGTCGGCAGATTATTTGAAGGAACCCATCGGAGGGGACCGGCGGGCTACTGAAACCTACTGACATGACAACTCTCATTTTAACAGCCTGCTAAAAACACCAAATCCCCACTTACTAATAGTAACGTGAAGTTTAAAAAGATTTTCATTAGTACAAATATTAAATCAATAAAAAGTATATCCATTGCTTTATTTGATAAACGCATTCCTTTTAGCCTATGTATTATCTAATATTTTACGGAAGGCGGGATATCCCGTGAAGGACTTAAAAGCTTCCCCTAATATTTAGTGGTTTAACATTAAATGCGGTGACAACAGCCAGTGGGGATGCTGATGTCATAGCGCACGTGCGCGTTGCTGCCCTAGGAGCCACTAATAGGAGTGTCGCGCGCGCTGATCGCAGTCATTTGTACCTGTCACGCGAGATCCTGCTAAGGCACCGGCACAGAAGAAAATGCCAGCATCCATTCTAGTAACTTTAAGTTTTGAAATATTTTGCTGACATTCATTTGCCGCTTTCATTGCCTTTTATATTTGATTGCTGTCAGACACTGCATTAATATGCACTCTAGTTCTGTTGGTGAAGGGTAAAATCTCATTCACTTTAAAAATACTCATACAATTTATGTGCTATTTACATTACTATTTTTCCACCTTAACATTGCGATATTATTTCAGTATGCTATTAGGCGCCTACAGTATTTTCGCACGTATTGAGTCGATGTCTTATTTTGCACTTCTGCTTTGGGGCCTGTCTTACTAGTTTAATATATTGATACTAGTTTAATCTCCCAAACAAGATGCATTATGTACACATAAATCGAAACAATAAGCACAAACACAACGTTATAGCTGTTTTAAAATGTTTCCGCTGTCGCGATATAAATCGGGTTGCTTTGGGGAAACTCGTGATGAATACCCGTCTCTCCTTAATCGCGTCGCTGCGTATATTGAACAATACGCATTTGAATGGTTGAATGGGTTTGTCCTTAAGGAACCCGTTGAGAAAAACGACTCTCTTCTGAAATGGATGCCGCAGGTGCCTCGGATGCTGAGAATGCGCTGATGAAAACGCTGCTTGGTAACTACAACCCGAAAGTTCGGCCGGCGAAGAAGATGACGGACAGAGTGTTAGTGAGGGTGGGCATGACCCTCGCTTCCTTCGGGGGCCTGGTAAGAGCAGCCCCGCGTTTGGCTTCTTGCTACATATCCCTTCTTCTTCATCTCCAACTTTATTTTTGGTTGCCTGATTTAACGGATATCTTACTTGCAAATGGCATTTCACCTAATTTCTTTTTGAGCTACTTTCTTGGGGGGATGTAAACCACAGTTTACATCCATTGAGTTGTAAATTGTGGTACTGGTTGTCCTGCTGCTTGAGGAGCTCCCAATGGCCTGACAGTCCCACAGTGGATGAGAACACACTAGACATTCTCACATCCAACCCATGATTCCACAGACTCCTGACCATTTAGTTTCCTAATGACAGTGTTTGACTTCATGATTTCATGCTTTGGTCCGCACCTTTATACAGCTCCACTATTAATATATA
>JAUMHC010000003.1:3544452-3554871 GCA_032359785.1 Heteromormyrus szaboi | reverse complement strand
TAATTTGCTTGGTATTGATTTGGTCAGAATCCTAGTTTGTCCTTAGGAAGATGCTTTCCATTCTGCTTCAAACCTTAAGAGCTTCTGGGTGATTTTACCATGGGCCACAGTTGTTGCTGGTGGACCAGTTGTGCTGAAGGGGAGCTGGGAAAATGGGCAGAAAAAGACGCCCCAAGTGGGGAGATAGTTCCCCTCCCCCATTTTGTGCTGTTTTGGACATGAAAGTCACATCATTGCCCTCTTGTTGATAGACGAGTTCCCTTCCGGGTTGCTGAAGGTCAGCTGTGGACTGCAAACCCAACACCCCCCCCCCCCATCCACTCCGAGCCCCTTCTTCTGACCAGAGCAGCTGTCCCACTTAATTTCACCCCGAGTTTTAAATAGAATCGCCCAGCAGCCAGTCTCCACGCGGAGCTGTCCTGTTTCAGCTGCCCCCCCCCCCCAGCACTTCTCAGGTTTCCTCCAGTCTGAAACGCCCCCGAGGCCTGGGAACTGAGGCTGCCTCCTTCATGGAGGCGTCCGTGTCTTTGGGCTTTCCTGGCATCACCTATTCCTGTCCGTAACACGGTAAACAGAGCAGATAGCTAGTGACGGCAGAGGGCTACAATGAGGCGTGCAGAAATAGAGCTCTGTAAATAACGATAAATAGATCGCCGGAAATAACTATGGAAGATCATATAAATGGAGTACAGGGTGGTGTGGAGCATGTTTGTAGCACTTTAGCATGTGAGAGCTATGTCACTGTGAGTTTCTGTTTACAGTTTTAGAGTAGGCCATTGTACTAGTCGATGGAGTTGCTGTAGTCCAGTCATAGGGGTGTAGGTTTTTAAATGAACCGCTGCTGTTATTCTCACATTTACACCTTTGTTGGTGGGTGGGGGGCATTGATCCCTACCATCAAATGTGTCATTCCACTCTGTGGGTGGGTTACAAAAAGTGTGAAACTATACATCCCCTAAAAGTGAGTGAGACTAAGTGCAGCTCTGGGACTGAATGACATTCTGTTGTCCGTAGAACATGAAAGAGGAGGAGATGATCACCACCGTGCACATGAACCTGGTGAGTTTATGCTTGGCTTGCACAACACTGGTGCCCTGTGTTGCTGCCCTCTCCATCCATGACATTCTGCCACGTCCACCTTTCCTGCAGGAGTGGGTGGACTACCGGTTTTCCTGGAATCCTGCAGACCATGATGGCATAAACGTTTTAAGGATCCCTGCAGGGAAGGTGTGGCTCCCTGACATTGTCCTGATCAACAAGTGAGCGCCACTGTTTTGTGCTTGTGCTTGACTGACCGTATAAGCGTAGGAAGATGCACAGCCCCAGTAAAATGCAGATAAAATTCGCAGTAATATTTAAATCCAGGTGAAGGTGTCAGTGTATGACCTTGCTTTTCTAGCCTTCCAGAAAATGGGGCTCAGACCCACATACCTCACAGGCCTGCTTTCATTCCAGTTGAGCTCTTAGTCTTTTTTTATTTGATTGATATAGTGCTACAAAAACTGATTACTTTGATAATCGATTGATCATGTAATCAAGTGATCAATGAATCAATTATTTGGGCCAAAACACAGCATCTATAGAAAAATTACTTGAGGTATTTTTAAGTCGCAGTTGTAATGAAACCTTTACACATTGTGGAGGATCTCTATTTAAAGTATTTAAAGTGGCATGGAAACAAAGATCCTCTATCTCCGCCATATTAAGCTTGTTAACGATTATACTTTATACCAGGGGTTCTCAAAGTCTACATTCAAAGGTCCAAATCTGAATTTTCATCAATGACAAAGGTCCGGAACTATTGGTAATTACAAAACACTAAAGAAATGATTCTGACATGCGTTTATCAAAGTAGGAAATCCAGACTTTTAATCCCTTAAATTACTGCTGTTGAAATACGAAATGGTGGCGGGTCCGGATTGAATTCCCTCCGAGTCCGGACTTTAAGAAGTGCTGCTTTATACCATGGTATATGGTGTTTTGCTGGTATTTTCAAAAGCAGTGGTATATATACGCCACACCTTTATTGTCTGTCAAAGGAATAGTTCTGTAAATGTTTGATATTTTGATGAATTAATTAATTACTTGGCCATAGTTGTTGAAGAATTTAATGGATGCAAATGATAGCATAGGTAAATTATAGTTCAATATTATTTTGTTTTTGTTTGTTAAAGATACTAAGCTGAATGAAGTGAGCATATTTCATGAACAGAACCATGCCAGTAACAGTTTTCTAACAAGAAATATCATTGCAAGTCCTCACTTTAACATGATTTTAAATGATTTGGGTCAATAGGTCAATTTTAAAAAAGTTGTTTTTTTAAATGTTCAGCTGGATTAAAGAGAGCTGCTTCCCCAGCAGCTAAATACGGGACTTCAGGAACGTCTCAGCTATACCTTCAGTCTTCTGCTTTCCCTTTAGTTGTTGTTCTTGCCAGCAGACTGATATTAGATTATAATTTCTCATTCTTTGCTCCGTGAAATAACCAGTTATCTCGTTGCCCTGGGCTCTGGGAAAAAAAAAAGTTTTTTTGTTCTGGGAAGCGGAGGTGAATTGTACAGACACTGTGTAGCTATTGGTTAAACCTGTGGGCGTCACTGGAGCCCTCTTACTAGGGCATGTATCCCAGTGTTTATATGCTGCCCCAGGAAAATCTCACGTTCAGCTTAATGTAACACGTACACGTAATGAGGGGTGGTGGCCTGTACCATAGTAGAACTTCATGTCTAGTAACTTCCCTGGTTAAACCTATAAGTGCCCCCCCCCCCCCCCTCAGCCCTTTGGTCACAGTACAGGGCTGAGAGTCTCTCATTTACTGTGGAGTAAATATACCCAGTGTACCCAATCCATCACTGCCTTGCAGCCAATTAAACAGCCAGGCTCCCTAGTCCAGCTCCTTCAGCTCGGACTCGGCCGGACCATTGCTGCGGGGCTCACCGTCGTGTGGTTCATCGACGCGCCTCATGCTTCTTCAAAACTGGCACAGACAGATGGTTCGCAGACAACACCCTCCAATCCAGGAATGCAGGCTGACACTGTGTGTGTGTGTGTGTGGGGGGGGGGTTATGTGGAATGCTACAAGTGCACAGCAGTTCACATCACATTCACTTTGTGTGTGTGAAAATATGTCTGTGTGACGCTATATGTGCTATGCTTACTAATGGTAATTCTGCACCACACATCTCGCTGCAACTGCCAGTCAGCTGTAGTACAGTAACTATCATATATGTACATTGTGTTTTAGCACAGGATATTGATAAGATATATATTAGCATTACAAGTGTATGGACTGTATCCAAGGCATTGATAAGACGCTGGACTGTATTATAGAGCCATGTAATATATTCCTTCCCAGCAGCACCTCAGCAACTGTCATTGAAGAGGCTCTCCCAAAGCATAGACCTTGCATCTGTGCCATTCAGTGATAGAGCGCCCCGGTGAAATGAGCAGAGAGACGAACCAGCCAGGCGATCTCAGCTTCCTGTTTAACTGCGGCCCTGTTACTCAGCCAGGCACTTCTCAGGAAGTGAGGGGGGGATCAGGCCTTCAGTCATCCATGTGGATCATGTGATCTGCAGCCTAAAAGGAGGGTGGAGTACTGGGGAGCTGGAGGACCTTCCTGGTAGAGGTGGAGTCATCGCGGCCAAGCCTGACAGAGGGCCAAGCCTGACAGAGGGCCAAGCCTGACAGAGGGCCAAGCCTGACAGAGGGCCAAGCCTGACAGATGACTATGAGAGGAAAGATGGGATAAATTAAAAATGGGCTATTCTCTGGGAAATTAACAGTATGAGCTGAAATAACAATGAGGCCTGTCTCTGCAGTATCTGTGGGCAGCCTCTGTCACGGCAATGATGTGCTGGATTTCTCCCCCCAGTAACAGGAGGCCATATCTCCCTGACTCCTTAGGAGGGGCTGTATCTTGTGCCGCTGTTAAAATGAATTCTCTCTCTTCAGTGTAATGAATGGCAGTACCTTATTCCCTGGGTGACAATAACACGTCTCTCTCTCTGCAGTAAAGGTGGACAGTATGTCTACCTACAATGAGATTGAATCTCATAACAATGAGCAATATTTTTTCATGGTGACACAATGCTGTATATCTCTCCATGGCTCTCCGATCCCTCTCTATAGTGAAACTGGACCGGTTCCTCTCTGCAGTGGTAGTGGACGGCACCTCACCTTGTCCTAACTAAGGCCTTCTTCTCTTGCTACAGTAACGATGGAGTATTTCATGTGGCCCTTCATGTCCATGTTCAAGCCTACAGCAATGGAAGGGTCACCTGGACACCTCCAGCCCTTTATCGTAGCTCATGTGGGGTCAAGGTAAGGTTCGTCAACAGCGTAGTAGCACCTAAAACTGAGTTTACAAATCCTGTGTAGGGAAAAGCTGTTGTATCCTGAGAATGGTTACCGAATCGACGTTTCAAAGAGGAGGACTGAGAGCAAGAATGTGCTACAGTAGACATCAGACTTATGTCCACCGGCAGCTATGGTCTTTATATCACTCCATTTGCGTTGAAAGCTTCTCATTTTGTTGATCTCTCTTGGCGTCTCCCCAGGTGGCGTACTTCCCATTTGATTGGCAGAACTGCTCCATGGTGTTCCACTCTTACACGTACGATGCCTCGGAACTTGACCTGCAGCACTCACTCGATGAGAAAGGCCAAGAGATCCGTGAGATTGTGTATGACCAAGGCTTCAGTGGTAAGGGGCCCGTGCTGGAATACAGTGGGATGGGGAGTGAGATTATGAAACAGGAAGGGGGATGGAAGACTGGAAGCACGTCACGTTGGGGTGAACATTTTTTGCCTGCCGCTGTTTGCTGTACAGTTGTGCATTTGATAGATAAACTTTGATTTGATTTGATGGGACAGGTTAAAATAAGAGTATTAGGTGTTCAAATGCACAGGTGCAGTAGAGGAACACCTGGATCAGGGCTGTAGCCAGGATTTTTAAAGTGTTATCCCTTCTTAGGTGTGTCCTGTAGTGGATCAAGGTTATTGGAGTTTCAGAAAAAACACTGAGGACTTGACCTCAGTGTCCCTAGTGGTAGGTATGTGCATGACCTCCATCATGTTTCATGTTTATTTTCAGTTTCGCTTTGGCTTGTGTTCTCCAGAGAGTGGCGAGTGGCACATCAGACACAAGCCGTCCAGGAAGAATATACGAGAGGACAATTACGAGGACATCACCTTCTACTTGATCATCGAGAGGAAGCCGCGATACTATGTCTTGAATATCATTATTCCCTGCATCCTCATCACCATCATTGCCATCTTCAACTTCTACCTGCCCCCAGACGCAGGTGAGGATCACTCAGTAAATTAATCATCCAGATCACTATTAACACGTTATTATTGTCCTTGAACCATGTAAAAGGGGCAGGGTGTGTACAGTCATTCATTTGGTAAATCAATTTCACACTTGGTCATGGCGTGTGGCTTTATTTGCTGTACAAGCTTGCTTGCACAGCAATAAATGGGCCTGGCTATCCTCGACTACAGTGAATTTACTGTAATTTAAAGGCAGAATGGAAGGGAAAAGACCTCCGCTTATGTGTTATTGTCAGCCATAGGTTCAGTTTTTCAGTTTCTACTGTGGGCAATGGGTTCTGGTCCTTTGTTGTTTAAGTCCCACTGTATGGTTGAAAAATCCGTGGCCATTAAATAGGAAGGGATGTATGACACCAAGCATGTGACGCACCCCTATAAAGCACCTCTTCATCATAGAACCAGTGGTCAGCCACGCTGAGGAAGGCATTTCAGTTATGCTCCATTTAATGCTGAGAGTCTCATCGCTTGCTGAGGCCCTAGGGGCAGAGTCTTACAAACTGTGGATTGCAGAAAGCACCCCCCACAGTAGCTGGCATGGAGTCACTTTGCAGGGGACTATGGAGATGGCCCCCACATAACACCATCATGTCTTTGTCACAATGTCACACTGCAGCATGGCTTTGGATCAAATGTCATTTTAAAGGGCTGCATTCTGCTTACAGGAGCAGAGAAGCTTGTTCCATCCTGGATTCTGAGTTTGAATCTGGGTCCAATTCCACATGTGTGTTCTCCCTGTGCTTGTGTGGATTAACTCTGGCCAATTCCCCACAGCCCAAAGACATACAACTTGTCTAAACCCTGGAAGGGATGCTGGCTAGGGGAGAAAACCCTGAATATAAATCTATAGCCCGGGGACAGGCAATAGGCGGAGTCCAACAGACCGGACCACCGGCAGTCCCCTGCTGCTTGAACCAGTGTGAAGGTTGTCTTGAGTTTCTCATGCTACCAGAAACTACCCTGGTAGATCGAAGACGGTGGGAGTGAGGACTGCGCACCCACACCCTCATCTAAAATGACTCCCTAGCGCAATCTCCTTGCTCCGCTCATCCCCCTAACCCACAAAAGCCCTGTTGGCGAAATGGAATGATGGTAGGCACAGGCTAAGGATGCAGCTGGGAGTGCCTAGTCAAACCATGCACACAGGCAGCAATGGAGTGATGGTCGTTGTGGTTGCAGGATGGAGCAGCGCAACACCTTGGCAGCTTTCATTGCATCTGAGCAGCCCCACACTGCTCACCCCTGACAGCGAAGGACCTGGAAAAGGTGGTCCAAAAATTGTCTGCTCTCTCAACTCCGGACGACCAACCGCAGCCATCAGAGCATCCCTCCTTGCAGTTGAAACAGAAAGAAAATACAGTTACACGTCGCCACGTGGAATGTTTGCACCCTCTTGGACATGTCAGAACCAACAAACAGGCCTTGCCGGAGAACAGCACTTGTAGCCCTTGAGCTTGCAAAGTATAATATTGACATTGCAGTGCTCAGTGAGACCAGGTGCATGGAGAGGATTCCCTTACAGAGGTCAGTGCAGGCTACACATTCTTCTGGAAAGGGGTTCCTAAAGGTATGTGCATTAACCATGGCATGGGATTTGCCATAAAGACCCAATTACTTCAACATATCCCTGAGTCCCCTGTAGGCATTAGCGGGCGGCTAATGACATGGCAGATTCCTCTTACAAAGAAACACTTTGTCACCCTTATCAGTGCCTATGAACCAACACTGAGTGCAGATTTTAACGTCAAAGAAGACTTCTACAGAAGCCTCGATGCTGCCATCCAGAAAACCCCAGTCACGGACAAACTTCTAATTATGGGCTACTTTAATGCCAGAGTGGGCACAGAACATCATGTCTGGAATAAGATGATAGGCCAGCATGGGGTGGGAAAATGAATAGCAAAGGGCATCAGCTTCTCTCCCTCTGTGCGGAACATCAACTGGTCCTCACGAATACCATCTTCCAGATGAAAGATAGGCTCAGAACCACCTGGCAGCACCCTAGATCAAGACACTGGCATCTACTGGATTGCAGCATTGTCCTTCAAAAAGACAGACAGGATGTTCTTATTATCAGAGTTATGTGTGGGGCTGAATGCTGGACCAACCACTGTATGGTCAGGCCCAAAATTTGCCTAGTTATTCCACCCTGTAGCCCTAAGAGGACCCCAAACAAAAGACTCAACTATGCAGTGTTAAGCAGTCCCACCACCAAAGGGAACCTCTGCAGGCTCCTTGCATGCAAATTTACAGAACTGAAGGAGGAAGCCAATGACTGGTCAGCCCTCTCTGCAGTTATTCACTCTGCAGCTTCAGAAGTCCTTGGCACAAGTAGGAAACATCGTAAAGACTGGTTTGATAGCAACTCCAGTCAAATCCAATCACTCCTATGAGAAAAATATAATGCACACAAAGCTCTCCTGTCCAATCCGGGATCCTCCATCCTGAAATCAGTCTTCTCCAAGGCTAAAACTACAACCCAATAGGCTTTATCGACCATGGAAGACACCTGGTGGTTGCAGAAACCGGAAGAAATACAACACTTTGCTGACTGCAATGATATCCATTAAACCTTGCCATTTAAACCTTATACGGTCCTTGAAGGCAGATTTACGTCCCTGTTCGATCTGGAAACTGCCTTTATAAAAACCGTAAAGATATTCTTCAGCATTGGGCAAATCATTTTGAGACACTTTTGAACTGCACCCAACAATCTGACCTAAGCATCCTTGACAAGCTGCCAGACCTACTACAGATGTTACATCTGGACACCCTGCTGCACTTCTCAGAAACCTGTCAGGCCATCAGGGGCTTAAAGAACAACAAAAGCCTGGGACCTGATAGCATTGTAGCTGAGGTCCTCAAACAGGGAGGTCTTCACCATTTGATTACTGGTATCTGGAAATCTGAGAAACTCCCCCAGGACTGGAAGGATGCTAACATCGTGGTCCTATATAAGCAAAAGGGGGACAGAGCAGACTGTGGTAACAGCCGAGGAATATCCCTTCTCTCCCCTGCTGGGAAAGACTTGACAAAGATCATGTTCACCTGTTTGGTGGCGTACATTTCAGAATGTATTCTCCCTGAAACTCAAAGTGGCTTTCAGAAATCTAGATTTACCACTGATATGATCTATGTTTTGCAGAGAGTAGCAAAGAGACCTCTTCATAGCCTTTATTGACCTCAGCAAATCCTTTGATACTGTGAACCATGAGATGCTCTGGAAACAGTTTCATAAACTTTGAGTACCTCCCAAGTTTCTCTCCATCCTGCAGCAACTTCACAATGGAATGCAAGCCAGAGTTCTCATGGGGGGACTCCACTCAGAGTCCTTCAGGGTAAGTTGGGGTGAAGCAAGGCTGTGTCCTAGCGCCAGTTCTGTTTAACCTTCTCCTGGCAGCAATTACTCGTCTATTCCATTACGCCACGAAACACAAAGATGGTATTCACCTGGAATATCGCCTTGATGATAACCTGTTTAACATCCACAGGCTCCAGGCACAAACAAAGACAAAACCTTGTGTTATATATGAGCTCCAGTGTGCTGATGACTACGCTGTCGTGGCGCATAGTCCAAACTCCATGCAGCATGCACTAGATACTATCTCCAGTCTGTACCAATCATTTGGTCTTCAGGTCAATATCAAGAAAACTGAGATTATGGCTCAACTCATCACTCAACCCCCTGCACTACCCAGATTCCATATTCATGGGTGCCCTCTTAGCCTTGTCTATCACTTCACCTATCTTAGTTCCACGCTCACATCAGACTGTCCTCTAGATATGGAAATAAATCACCACATCAGTAATGCTTCCTCTGCTTTTGAGAGACTAAGAAAAAGATTATTTGACAACAAAAATCTGAAGATCAGCACCAAAATTGAAGTTTACAATGCAGTCAGCATTTCCACTTTGTTTTATGGGGCAGAAACGTGGACCCCATACAGGCGTCATATAAACAGTTTGGAAATCTTTCATATTAGGTGCCTGCAAAAAATTCTCAATCTGTCTTGGGAAGTCCCTCATACGGACATCCTATCATCAACCAATACCATCTGCATGGAAGCAACTCTGGCAAACAGGCATCTGCGCTGGGTTGGCCACATCATTCGTATGCCTGGCCATCGTTTTCCCCGCCAAACTCTTTATGGGCAGCTATATAACTCTAAGTGGGTTGCTGGCGGCCAAAAAAGGCACTATAAGGACTATACTAAGGAACTTCTGAAGGGCTGTAACATCAACCCGAGCCAATTTGAATCACTAGCACTTAGTAGACAAACCTGGAAATCCATCTGTATCTGTATCTCAAAGCCCCAAAGATGAACCCTCTTTCACTGCTTGTGAAAACTTCCTGCACTTTTTTATTGGGAAGGTCACCTCTACCAGGGCTCTTATAGCTCCTGGTGCTTATGATCCTTCGGTATCTGGTTCCTGCTCTGCTGTCTTTGACAGTTTTGAGCCTGTAACTTTGACTTCCTTACAAGAGATTATTGATCATCTAAATCCTGCAGGTTCCCCTAATGATATTGTTCCTCCACGACTATTTAAAGAGATTTTCCCCACTGTGGGGCCTTGGGTTCTTAAATTGGTAAATAGTAGTTTATCTTCGGGTGTTGTCCCTAAAGATTTTAAACACGCAGTTGTCCAGCCTTTTATTAAAAAACCCATGCTTGACCCTGCAGTTCTTAATCATTACAGGCCTAAACTGCCTTTTTTTGCAAAAATTCTTGAAAAGATAGTTTACAATCAACTAATGGCCTTTCTGGAAGAGCAAAATATTTTAGAGGTTCTTCAATCTGGTTTTAAGTCTTTACATAGTACCGAATCAGCCCTTTTAAAAGTTTTTAATGATAAATTTTTAGCCACAGACTCTGGAGACTGTGTACTTTTAGACTTGACTGCGGCTTTTGATACAGTGGATCATGCTATTTTACTCTCCCGTTTGGAGCAGTGGGTGGGCATCAAGGGTTTAGCTCTGGAGTGGTTTAAGCCATATTTGGTGGATCGAACTTTCTGTGTCAGCTTGGGTGACCATGTGTCCTCCTCTGCTCCCCTCCTTTGTGGGGTCCCACAGGGCTCAGTTTTAGG
>JAUMHC010000003.1:3484193-3497916 GCA_032359785.1 Heteromormyrus szaboi | reverse complement strand
CCCCCCCCCCCCCCCCCCCAGGACACGCACTACGGACAGTTCTATTTCCTGCCTCCTAATCCATGGTGCCAGGGGGCTTCCCCTCCCATGGTGCGTGTGTAAATACTGCCCGGCCGTCTCCACCGCAGGCATGTTCAGGCGGGGGCAACCCCGCCAGCGCGGTCCAAGGGCGTCCCTTTCAGCGTGCCGTACCCCAGCGTGCTTCTCACAGTCACCAGCCTTTAAGCCTTTGTTTTGATTGGGTGTTAGAGAGTAAGCCGGCGCCTGGCTGGTGACTCCAGCATTGCCCTGACAACGGACACAGCCTGGGCTGAGCCTCAGATTAAGCGCCACAAAGTCTCCGCCCCTCCGCCACGGACGAGTCTTCTTGACAGGAAGCGTGTTCCTTTCCCTGGCGTGTGTCTCACAATACACGGCCGTCACAGTGCTCAGTCGTGAAAGGAGACAGTTATGGTCCCCCTCCCAGCTACACCACCCCCCACCCTCCCTGTCGGCATGGAGACGCCGGGTGCCTGCTGGCATTAGTCTGTCCAAGCAAACATGCAGATAAAAATGTGCTGTCGATTTTAATCCCGCTTGGAAACAGGATGCTTTGAATCATTCCCTTTGATCTTCCCTGCAGACACATCTATATGGTTGGGGGGGGGGTTACTGTCCACCTCTACTTAGAGGAATCCGGAGATGCTAATTCTTTTGTTTATTTTGCTCGCACCTGTGCCTCATCCCTGGTGTTTGTCTGGTGTTTGTCTGGTGTTTGTCTGCGTGTGCTGCTTTCTTGTGCAGTATTTGTTTTCTCTATTCATCTTGCTGAAATATTACATTTGCTTGCCCTGAAGGCATTTTTGTTATCCTTCCGGAAATAAGTCAGAATAAAGCTGTGGTTTGTCAGAAATCCCTGTGTTATATTTTTCTGCCTCTTTTCCACATCAGCCTTCAACAAGCAGGGCTCCCCTGTGGAGTCCCGGTATGGCTAGACAGCCCCTGTTTGTCTGATTTAACAGTACAGAAGCATGGTCATGCAGAGGACAATAGGGTTACGGGGAGGATACGGACTGCAGAAGGCTTTGTATGAATGCAGAGAGAGTCAGTGGGCTGGGAATCTGCAGCTAACTCATAAATGTTTGGCAGAAGCAAAATGTTACTGTAACAAGTACAGGGAAAATATAAAGGACTTCTTAAAAATACAATAGGGATCCTGCAGCTAACGCTACTTGGACCCCTAATAATAAAAATATGGAGGCTGAGGCGTGTTGGTTTTATACTGTGCTGCCCGAAATCATCCCAGTGCCATGATACCTCCTTCCCAAGATAAAGCAGTCCTGCCAATGAGTCCAGGGTGTCCCCTGTCTGTCCCAATCAGGTTGTCCCCTGTCTGTCCCAATCAGGGTGTCCTCTGCCTTTTCCCCGATGGATAGGTTTCTTATACTATGAATAAGCTATATTATAAAGATGGATGGATATTTACAAGATGTCTTTCTGTGTGTAAGGATTTTCATGATTTCTTGCACTTCTTCACAGTCATCATGAGCCTGCTTCAGCGGAAGCATTTGACACAGTGTTCAAAGGCATTTTTCCTCTGTCTGTGGCTCTCCAGCTGGCGTGCTGGTAAACCGTGGTGATGTCTGCCTCTGGGAGAGGTATTGCCATGGTGGTATGACAACTGCTCCATTATCAGTGTCCTGCAGACTGGTTTCGTGTCTGAATGTCCTTGCAAGTGGCCGTTTTAGAAACGGTGTGGCTGCAGGTCTCACGGCAGTGCTAAGTACCTCACTCAGGGGTCGTGCATATGTGTCCCCAGGGGTGACAGTACTGTCCAGCTGCAGAGACACTTTGACAGTGATAACTACTGCCTGATCCTGCCCCCTGATCTCAAGTCAGCCATCGCCGCTGTCACCTACATGGCCGAACAACTAAAGAGGCAGGACACTGATGACATAGTAGGTCCCACTGAGCCCCGGACAGTGATTGGTCACATGTATTGATCCCACCCACCGTGTTCTGTGCAGCCTTTACCTGGTCTGAAGAACCAGCCTCTCATCTGGCCCTAACCCTAACCCTAACCCCCCACTGTCCACTGTACTCTGCTCTTACAATCTCCCTCTTATTACTCTCCAACCCCCCCCCCCATTTCCCTCGTAGGGTGATAAAGAGTTGGTACAATATCCAGCTACATATGAATAACTGGAATGTAGAGTGTATAACCATGTCACTGGTAAGAGTGGATATGTAGATGAATCTGAATGTCCATATGTGTGTTTTCTTTGTAGAACTTGACATGACTATAGTGTACATGTGTTGTTAATAACTCAGGTACGGTGGGAATTTATTGCAAAGTAAACTAATAACTATGTTCTGAACACATTCTGAATGCCATGCCTCATGTTAGGCATGGTGGTGCTATGGGAACCATGCCATGTATGTTTCCCAGCCTCACTGTTACCTCCATATATCTGTCGGGAACGCTTCACTGAAGCTTCAGAAATGTGTTCACAGCATGGTAGATCCCAGCATTCCTTCACTGCCGGTCCTGTCTGTGTCCTCAGCTGAAAGGAGACTGGCAGTATATCGCCATCGTGGTGGACCGGCTTTTTCTCTGGCTCTTTGTCGTTATCACCACCCTGGGAACCTTGACCATGTTCCTGGACGCCAGCTTCAACTACACCCCCGACCAGCCTTTCGTCTGAGACCATTCCCATAATCTGGGCACCTGGATCCCAGACTGCCAGTCTCATTTTCACCGATGGAGAAGAGAGAACTACACTTCCCATGATTCCAGTCTGGAGTGACACCAGCTTTGGTCTGTAGCTAAAAATGCATTCCAAACCACCCCATTAACAGTTTGTAATTTTTCAGTAAGCGTAATGGTGTGGGCTGGCTAAGTATATATGCACAATTAACAATACATATACAAACGTCCACGACACATAGGATTCTCATTTCAGGTAAAAAGGTGTAATGCAACCTATGATACAAGACAAGCATATACTGTATGGGCAATTCCAGCATTATGAATATAATATTAATAGTGAATAAAGTGCCTGGGAGCGTGGATAAGCTTAGTATCAATTAATAAATTTGCATATCTTTGATGTAACATATGTAACCTCTTGGACTGAATACAGACAAATCTTGAAAATTCTTGTTTTTATTTACATGTTGGAAATATATAGCATGTTGCCAGTGGATGTGACATCAAAAGGGCCATGCTTGTAATTTCCCATTCACAGAACTGCAAACCAATTACACACTGATGAGCCAAAACATTATGAGCACACCCACCTGACGTGAATAATCTTGTTGTAAAATCTTGTAAAAACGGTGCGTCGGATATAGCTGCGATATATTACACAGTAAGCTGACATTCAGCACTCGTAGTTGGCATGTTGAGTGCAGAATAAATAGGCAGAGATAAAGAGCTGACTTTGGCAACGGCCAGATCATTATGGCCAGACGACTGGGTCAGAGCATCTCTGAAAAGGCGAAACTTGTGGAGTGCTCTTGGTCTGCTGTGGTGAGTACCTACTGCCAGAGGTCCAAGGAGGGAAAATCTACGATGCACACACAGGGTGTTGGGCGGCCAAGACTTGTCAATGCGGAATGTGAATGAAGGTTGTTCTGTGTGGTAGAAACTGTGTGGCAGATTCTTGACACGTACTTAGCCGATCACATGATGCAACAAAAAACAAGATTCATCGGACCAGGTGGCTTTCTTCTGTCGCTCCAAGGTCCAGTTCTGATGCTCGCCCATCATAGGAGCTTTCGATGATAAATGGGATTATCGTGGTCACTCTGACAGACCTGCAGCTATGTAGCCCCATAAGCAATAGGGCTTGATGCCCTGTGTGTCATTACTCATCACCATCATCAGCGTTATCTGACATTTCTGCCACAGTAGACCTTCTGTTGGTTTGCCTTCATTCACACCTCGCATCGATAAGTCTGAGTCGCCCAACACCCAGTTATCAGTTAATGATTTTTCCCTCTCAGTAGCTACTCACCCTGGCTGACTCTGATTACCCCACAAGCCTTGTCATTTTAGAGATGCTCTGGCCCAGTAGTCTGGCCTTAATGATTTCCTCCTTGTCAGTCACTCGTATTTTTTTTATCCCTGCCCATTTCTTCTGCACTCAGCATGTCAACCACGAGTATTGAATGTAAGCTTACCATATAATACATACCAGACCTTGACACAGACCATTTTGACGTGATACTCGATGTTATTTGGATTATGTGGAGGTGGTCATAAGGTTTTGGCTTATCAATGTGACTTATAGGTTCTCGAATTTTTCAGGCCACGATCCCCAAGATAACACTTTTGATCCCCATTTGGCAAATCCTGTAGTCAACAAGTAGTCAAATACAAAGTTTAAGGAATGGTAAATTGAAGGGTTACCTGGAATGTAATGGAACACTAGAATTGTTATAGTCCAAAATGAAAAGTTCTGTCTGTTACATTGTGATGTAACAAAAAGATCACTCAATACTAGAAATATACTGTGAGCCACAGAATTAATGTAACAATATGTTATATTTTGAAGACCCCTATTTTCACAATAATTTTAATTTGGTACTACAGAACATACAGGAATAATAGAATAATAGAAGCAAGTGGAATTTAAAAATGTATTATTTATATAATAAATATATAATTATAATTTAATAAAAATGGTTTTAATGTGCGTAAATGAACTTTGAATCATTGTTTGCAGGCATATGCAGTGGGGGGTGGGGGTGTTGGGAATGCCTGTGCACCTGCACCCTTCACCCGAATCGACGAAATTGCCCCTCTTTGATGTTCTAAGTGCCCTTAGAACATCAGACCAAATCTTAGTTTATAGGAACTGCATGTTTTTGGACTGTAGGATTAGACAGGAATCTTAATAGAAAATTCAATTCAACAGAGAACATGCAGACACCACACATACAGAGTAGGGAGGGAATCTAATGTCTGCCAAAGATCATCTTTCATTACTGTAGATAGTGCAGAAAAGATTTGTGTCTGTAGGTGCCATGACATGCGTATCTCTTCCTTTCAAACTGCTCATAAACAGTGGAACCGTTAATATAGCTCAGTGATATTTTCAATACAAGTCTCACAGCAGACACCAGGGGGCACTGTGGGTTGGTGTTTTTGTGCCAGCTGTCTTGCATTCAGTATGTGGATGATGACTGTGGGAACACTGGCACAGCACTAGGTGGCGCCACAGCAAAGTGAAATCACTTTTCAACCGCCTACATCGTGTCAACGCTGTTTCTCACGACAAACTTCATGACTTCCCTTCAGAAGCAGAGAACAGGACATTTGGAAAATTCATGCTACACTGGATATAAAAAGTATGGATACAAGTATAGATTCATTTTATGGAAAGCTAGACGTTTATACCATACTAATGTCTCTGTTTTTGGCTAGATTCCTAGCCATGTTTTTTATTATTTTATCTCCTTATCCCTGATACGGAGTGTTGTTGATTACCACAAAGATATTCATACAATGGGACAAACTCCAAATGACTCCATATGAATCCTGTTTTTCTTCTCTCTCTCTCTCTCTCTCTCTCTCTCTCCAGAAAGCTGAATGGATGTTATTTACATTTACATTTATGGCCTTTGGCAGATGCCCTTAACCAGAGCGACTTAATACATAAGTGCTTAAAAGTCTCCGTCAGTGAACAGCACCACATTACATTAATTGTGCCATTTCTTTTCGTGATGAGTTTCATTTGCAGTTACAAACAGGTCATGAGGCCATGGTAAAGTGTGGTTTCCTGACCCAAGGCTATCGGAAGAGGCCGTACGTACTTTGCATGCCAAAGTGACATAAAGCATCATCTGCGAATTAACCCACCCACTTTCTGCAAACAGCCAATTACAGCCCTCCAGTTGGCTGTGCTACATTTCCATTTGTTGCTGTGGCACATGCAAATGCTCTACTCATGCGAAAGGTATCCCTTAGGCATGCTTTATCACAGTAAGTAAACAACCCCGTCTCTGGGGAGGAACCCCATGTACCAGTTTCGGGTTTGTAGGAACACAGTGACATTCTTCCTCAGAATTTCCACCTCCTTCAATTCCACTTAAAATAGTTAGAAGTATGCGCCTAGTTATGATGTTTCAGTCCTAGCTCTCCATCACCTATCTGAAAACTTCCCCTTATATTATCCATTGTTATTTTTTTCCCCCACAATTCCCACTGGCACTCTTTCTGACACAGTAAACGACACTGCGATGCAGATTTCTGCTGGCCTCTCCTTGCTTCTCCTCTACTGTCAGGGGGTTAGAAATATGATCGTACCCCACAGAAAAGCAGTAAGATTCCTGCATCGTTGTGCCATGCTACACTACATTTAAACAAAAGCGCCAGTCACAGTTTAACCCTTGTGTTTAAGCTAAATAGCAGAATGAACCATCAACCTTTTGGTAAGCTTAACTACCCATCTTTCATCTGGCAATAGTGATTTTTTTTTTTTTCAATGCCCCTTGCTTGGCTTTTTCTTGTGTTATGAATTCTTCTTGTGCTGGTTGCCAGGGGCGTGGCTCCCTTGTAACCACCTGACAGGCCTGGCCTATCGGTGTGCTCTGCGGCGAAAAGGCTGCAGCTGCCTGCTTACAGTCTTCCTGCTGCACAGGTGCAGCTGTCTACCCACACAACCTGAGGTGGTTCAGCCGTTTAAGGCAAATAGCCATCTGTGGGAAGGTGGTTTTGCATGACAGCTAGGGAGCTGCTGACCAGTACTGTGAGAGTATGGGAATGCAGGACTTAAATGATCAAGCTGATAAAGTTCAGGGAAAAAATACTGTTAAAATGGCTAAACACTAGTGTACTTCGAACTAGCCTTAGTGCTTGATTGGCTGATACTGGGCCGTTGTCCTGTCTAACAGTGATGCTGGCTGCCTCTGTCACGTCACATTCAGTTTGCTACTTGTGCTCTTTTCCTTTGTTCACTGATTTTACTCTAATATATCAGTAATGATCCATCTGTCCACAATCTTCAAAACATAACTTTTCCTGGTTAGGGTGTTGGGTATCTCTGAGAATAACAAGAAAAACAGGATCACTGTGTATTTTTTTTTTTTTAATTATCCATCCATGAATCTTTCATAACTGCTTATTCAGTACAGGGTTATAGAGATCCTGAACCTATCTCAGGGAGCACTGCCTGGTCAGGAGACAGGAGACACGTTGAATTGGATGCCAGTCCATCGCAGGGCACACATTGTAACCCTTAGTCACACATTACAGTGGTTTCCAGACACCTAGTCACCTATCTGCATGTCTTTAGACTGGGGCTGCTCATTGCTGCTCCTGGAGATTTACCAGCCTGCAGCGCTTACTGGTAACCAGGTCCAGCGGCATCTCAGTATTAGAGCCAGCTATGTTAACATTAGGGCTGCACCTAAGCCCTGAAGAGTGGTAGATTCTCCAGGAGAAGGAGGGAGCAGCCCAGCTTTACACTATGGGAGGAAACCAAAGTTGTACAAGGCAGGGAGAACATGCAAAGTCCACATACAAACAAACCATAACTGTCATGACCTACTCGTATGATCCTCGTGTGTGCCACGCCCCCCTCATTACCTACACGTATTACCCCGATTGTGATCACCTGTTACCTGTTATTTTCTGCTTGTCTTCTGTATTTAGTCCGCGTTCAAGTCTATTTCCCTAGGTCTGTCATTGATATTGTTCATTGTGAGCTCCCCTGTCTGCCTTGTTACCCAGAATAAATCCTGTTCACTCGTATTCACGGCTCTATTGCCTATTTACCGGATTGCCAGGACTCGCGTTATAACAACATAAGTCAGTTTGATTGTATCTCAATATTATCCATGACATACACATCACTGCATGCATACTGTATTACAAGTTACAAGTATGACATCAAGCTAGATATGATCACTATAGAGCTAGGGGCTGCCCATTGTCCTGCACCTGTTGCACTAAGCAAAACACCTGCTAACATCCCACTATGTCTGTTTCAGGCGTCTCTCAAATAGTGTATATTATATACTATGGACCTTGGATGTTACCGTGAGCAGATGTGACTCGATCCAGTGTAAGTTGATGTAAGACTGTATATTTATTTCTATTTTTGTTATGATGCTAGCTAGCTAATTCATTCAGCATTCAATTGCCCTGCTGACCTGGGCAGAGAGCAGCTGCACACACCCCTTTAGTCAGCTTGTGGGTTGCCAAGTTGTGGTGAGAGATGGATTGAAATTGTATGTAGTGTGTGGATCGTGTGTATGGAATGTATTTTATGGACAATCTGGCAACTTGAGTACCATCGGAGAATAATCGCCGTGCATGGTGATTATTCAGCGTAAAGTTTGAGGGCCATGCAAATCACAAGTTTCCCAGGAGAAACAACAAAACGAAAGGGCACTGGGAGATGGCCTTGGAATACAAGACAAACCTGGGAAAAATCGGCGTGTTGGCAGGTATGTCACAGAGTGGGGCACGACTGAATCATCAGCCCTGTAAGCCTGAGTGATGCACCACTGATCCACTAATTTACATATTTTATGGTCTGAAGACTGAGTTTTGGAAACCCGCACATCACAGCGTGTTTCTGTACCATTCTCCATTTAAGATGAGGAAAAGCAGGAGTCAGACTGGATGCGGTGGGAAGGTTCTGAGGGGGCGGCTGCACCATGGGGGCATCAAGCGCTTTCTCAAAGGGACGCCGCTGCTGTGGCATGTTTTATTGGTAACAGTTCGGCAGCTTTCCAAGCATTTCCCAGAAGTCCAGTCTTCACAAGGGGCCTGTTGGTTCAAAAGCGACGAGCACTGCAGAGGACCCTGGAGGTGTCCGAGAGGTTTCGGTGAATTTAACAGCCCCCACTCCTGCCCCGACCCCTTAAGCATTGTGCGATCGCTCGTAAGAAGATAAATGCATGTTTATGAACAGAAGCGAAAAGAGGAAGGCCTTTCTCTCCATTCAGCAGCTTGGACCGTGTCTTGGTGCCGGCAAAGAGAGTGAGCGATAAATCGCGTAACCCGCAGCGACCTGGGCGGTGAGCAGGAACATTCTTGAAACAAAATCTCCCAGTGGCTCGGTGCGTTTGAAATTCCTTGTGTCTCCGAGACATTATCCTGGGCTACAATGGAACCTTTGTTATGCTCCGGTCCAGGGGGGCCCTCAGTCTCCAGTTTTTCGGGGGTTCTGGGAGATCGCCCCTGCCTGCATGGTGCGGGAACAAGGTGTCTCACAGACCCAACATGATAAACCCAAACGATGTCCTGAAACGTGCAGAACTTGTGCCATGCTGCTCCCAGGAATTCAAACGCATTATTCAAAAAATCCCGGAACAGCTGTGGGTGGCATACAGAACAGGGTTAATTGGGTCTCTGTTCACAGTGTAACAATGTGCATAAACATACCCCCGCCCCCCCAAATCAGGCTTGTCAACACAATGTGAACAGTCATACCAAAGTAGAATGAAGGATATGCGCATGTAAGCCAGTCCATATACCACATGAAGATCTGTGGACTCCTGCTGGCTTGGATTCAGTAAGGCTTAGTGCAGGATGTGGACCATAATGAAAGTTATAGGAAGGAATTGTGATAAAATTTGTTACAATTAATTTCCATGCAGTTTCCTTATATGTTACGGAAATAGTTTCGTAATCCTTACCTTCATCATAACCGTTCTGCATGTTGAAGGAACATCTGTAAACATATATCTAGTTCATCTGTTTTTTTTGGGGTGGAAAGGGAGAAAAAATTATTTTTAACATGATACTCTGATTGTACTGGGATGCGTGAAACCATACCATTGGTGATGTAGCGTGATGGGAATAAAACAGATTAGTAACTAGACACACCACTTCTCCAGAGGCAAACCGCTTCAGGCGGTGTAATTGGTAACAAATTCGTCCTCGGCCAGTGAAACGGACCAGAACTCATAGCAACGAACTGGAAAACGAGAGAAAGTCAGCAGTGAAAGACTGACAGTTCAATCGGTGGCAGAGGTGGCCTGGGAAAGTAAAGTAGCCGCGTAGGCGTTTTGTTCCCGAACAAATAGACACGAATTGTCCTTTTCGAAAATTTAAAGGAAAAAAAATACATATCACGTACTTTAAGATGAGAGGTACCACATCTATTCGTGCGATGTAACACATGACGTCAGGGCCCTGTGAATGTACTGGGAAGAAGGTAGACCCCCCTCCCCTCCCCTCCACATAGGCACTTAAAACGTCCGTCCCAAACAGCATCTCATTGTCCATTCAAGGTGCGACGTAGGTGATTCTGCGCATCGTATCCTTGGAAAAGGAGGCTAAATAGCACCTTCTCACTACATTATTAGGGGATACGTGTATAATTCGCACAATTTTATGGAGCAAATGTAAAAGACAAAGAAAAAAAACTGATTTTGAAGCAACAGGTGCATAAAGAAGTTCGGCGATATATAATCGTCTGTGAGCTCTTCTGAAGCTACGAAAGAATTTTCTGTTTCTAAGCCAAAAATAAAATCCAGCCGAATTTGAATTTGATTTAACGCGCGACGTACGGCTACAATTAAACATGGCCAACTCGGGCATTCAGCTCTTGGGCTTCTCGTTGTCCCTGATCGGCGTCGTAGGACTGATAGTGGGCACCATCCTCCCGCAGTGGAAGATGTCCGCTTATGTCGGAGATAACATCATCACGGCTGTGGCCATGTACCAGGGGCTGTGGATGTCCTGCGCCTTCCAGAGCACCGGACAGATGCAGTGCAAAGTTTACGACTCCATTCTGCAGCTTGACAGTAAGTCTGATTTTGTCACACTTAAGTGTGCCTGTACATGGCTTTGGTAGTTATACACACTTAGGCTACATACTTTTATTACCAACTTGAACTTTTATTTGCATTTTTTTTTTCATTTTATTTTATTTTACTTTATGTCACGTGTCCCTTGTAGCGACTTCACATAACAGTTTAAGGTTCGATTTATTGAGCATAATTCACCATACTATCAAGTCTATGTTGTTCACGAATGCTTAATATCTAATCTGTAATTGGCTATCTATACCTTAACCCGGGTTGTGATTGACCAATTGGAATTGGTGCTCATCTTCACGTGATGGGATTGTTCGGTAAAATAATTCCATTCTTTGCTATATGCGCAGTTGTAAGTTAATGAAGTAGTGTGACGTGCGTCACTGCTAGTGAGAAATTGTCCGAGTTTTAATTCCAATTTCCACACCCTCTACAATAATTCGCTGTAGGCTATGTAATTTTTGGCTATGAGGAAAATATGATGTATCGTCATGAGGGTGCTGGTGACCTGTATAGTCAACGCCCTAGATTATTATTGTCTGCCAGCATGAATCCCGTATGTACGGGTGGGGATTCGGAAGGGGCGTATTGTTGGGTTGCCTTGATCTATATACAGCCCCAAGCCTATCATCACTCGATCTGATTATATTTACCCTTAGAAACGCTTTGTATTTTTATACACTGTGTCCATTGTTCGTATCGTAGTCTATTTTCGTTTCGATCTCTGAATGGCGATTAACTCCAGCGAACTCATGTTTGATTTACTAAGGATTCATTTCGCCTAACAACTGGTGTATATTTTCACATAAAGATTTCTCTGAGATTTTTTTCCCAAGTATTTTTGCACTCTTTGCACCGCCGCAATCACTTTAAAGGAAACGCAGTTTAGCGCTCCAGAGACCCTACGCAGTATAAAAGGTTATAGGATGGATGTCTGAGTGCATAGGTATTATAAATGCCATCCATCTATCCGTGTTACACATCCACTTGTCTTAAATACGTACATGCAGCGTTTATCCGTACTGATTCTCAGGCTCGTGCAGAGACTTTTCATGGGGTTGGGGCATAGGCGGAGTTTGATATTTGGGCTCCGGGAGGCAAAAAAACCTGCATCTTCTTTACCTTCCGTGTTAAAGCACGTATCTGATGCTCACATTGCCCATTAGTCACTAATGGCACGCCCCTCGATGCCCCCCAAAAAGTTCCTTTGGTAAATTTTGAGGATTGCGGGGTCCCCTCTGGTAAAATTTGCGTTATTGTTGGTGATCGAAAAGGGGCACTCGATCAGAACCTCAATAGAGGGCTCCTTTTAGTTGTTCGGGCAAAAGGGGCAGTTGCTAAGGCGACCCCCCCCCCCCGCGCCATTGCATGTTCCTGCTGTGCTGATATAGTGAATCATGTGCTCATAACAGAGATTTAGTTTAAAGGTGATCCGATGCAGAGCACAGAGTCCCCACAAACCTAATGTTTTCCTTCAGCTTTCCATTCCCACTACCTGACTATGTGACAGTGACAATTTCTAAGACACGTTCGTTCTTATGGTTAAAAAAAAAAAAGAGTTTCAAAAGAAATGGATTGATACCAATAAAAATGTATATTCTCTGTGAAATTTCACAGTTGTTTCTCAAAATCACTGAGAAATCACTTTATATCTCTGATGCCAGCACTGACATTAAGTGATGTTATTTCTATTCACTCCATCCATGCACCCTTGCATCTTTGGAAATGGGATTTAGCTTTATATATAACCATTGTCTCAGCCAATCAAATGAAATGCAAATTTGTGTGTCTCTGACAGATATTTTTGTAGGCATGGTTTACCTCCACCGTACCTCACTGTAGCAATGCTGTCCATGTAGATGTTTACACACCCAGCTCAGTGGCGCCATGACACCCGTTAGTTTCCTCTGTGCTTCCAGTTCAAACTCCCACGACCCCCCCAGTAGTTATTAGCTCTCAGGAGTGTTGATGGAAGCAGTGCCTTGTGAACAGTCTATCTATGTGTGGTCATATCTAAAGCTCGACAAACTCCTGCTGTTGTCAACTGGGTAACTGTTAACTGGGCATTTTAGATAGCTGAATTGACACAACAGGATGATACCTTTGTTTCTTAAATTATAATTGATAATTAAGTATGTGCCTGATTTTATCTGCCCTGTTTGTTGATGAACATGCATTTTATGCACCAAGTCACTTTGTACAAGCTGTTGTGCTGAGAAAATAAAGGTACCTGGAATCCTAATTAAAAACCATATGTGAATATTAATGACCTGATAATTTTTCTATCTACTGTCGCTGCGTCCTTCTGTGGAACTACCTCTATGCCTCCCACCCTCGTGTCTGCAAACCTTCTCAGCTCGACCCGACTGTACTTGTGGCTGTAGACGTCCATAAAACGTTGTTCTTTCTACGCATTGCAGCAGTATGTAGAGCATCTGATATTTGATAGACCAGCTGGTGCATTCTTATTTTGTTTTGTCTTTGTTTTGTTTTGTCTTTGTTTGAAATCAACTTAGCTTTCTTTTATTTGCAAAACACATTTATCTTTCCATAACCGCTTCTGCAATCCTGGGCTACAGTGAGCCTACTGATGATTGATTTCACATTCTCATATCATGTTGGTATTTTCTGCAGTCTGCTGTTATTGGATTATCATTTGGCATCTGTCTGAAATAAACACAACAGACTATATTTAGCAACAATAATCTGTTTGAATCAGACTTCTATCTCCCAACTGGTGCTGTATGCTCTACCCACTGTTTCTGTGTAAGCAAAATGTGTGAAAGAGATAAAGAAGGAAAAAACAAATAAACAAACCAGAAATATAAAATTCTTGAAATAATGTGTATGCAGATGGATACGATTAGACACTTGAACATTGTTAAACCCAGAAAGGAGCATTACTTCAACGAGAGCATTACAGTCCACATTGTGTTTTAGCCTGAAGGGTCTTGGGTGTCTGCTG
>JAUMHC010000003.1:3433318-3455240 GCA_032359785.1 Heteromormyrus szaboi | reverse complement strand
AGAGCTGCGATAACAGTCAGTGGAAGGATGGAGAAGTTGGGGATTTAATTGATATTTGGGGAAATGAATCTGTTCAACCTAAACTGGAAGGAACCTATCATAATAATTGCCAAAGAAATGGCACAGCGCGGACACGAACGTGGCTACAATGCCTCCTGTGAGAGGCAAAGTATCCTGTGGGATATTCTGTTCTTGTTCTGGGCTCATCAATCAGTTAAGGCTCCAGTTAGAGTCATAGCATGCTCAAGACTGCAGAAATCGTGATCCTGAAAGGTCACAGTCTCCATAGAGCTCTTTCTGCTTGATCCTGAAAGGTCACAATGTTGTCAGGGCTCCTACAGTATACGTTATATTATTGTTATTAACAACAACAGCAAAACAACAACAATAATAATAACAACAACAATAAAACATTGTATTTCTATAGCGCTTTCCAGAAAACTCAAAAACATAGCTTTGGCCTTAATTCTGAAAAGTTTCCATAACTATGGTCATGTACCCGAACCAGCACTCTAAGGGACAAGAGGACCCACATAAACACCAAGGATACATGCAGGCTGTACAAACAATATACTCTATGTCCCAGAAAAGGAAAACTGGCTGCTGGTATAATGTAATATTCATACGTCAATGAGTTTATGAAAATGATGAATGCCAAGAGAAACAGCCAATTACATCACAGCATCTCAAGCTGGGAAAGTGCAGTCGGTTTGCCGTGAAAGTATTCAAAGTGCATTCAGGAACTGCATGCAGGAACCACTCAGTGTTCCATAACGTATACGTCATAAATACATCTTTTATTCTTTTCATACTGCTTGATGTTTATTCCTCCTAGAGGTGGGATTTGCAGTCCAAGGCTCAACCAATGATAAAATTGTAGATGAAGGCACAGTGGAACATATCCAAAAGAAACGCACTGTCTATTAGTTTTTCTGGAACAAAATCATGTGATCTCTCAGTTGTCCACTGTGTGTGTTGCTTGTGATGTACTGCTACTCTGTTTAGGGCAGAGATGGGCAATCTTATCTGCAAGGCACCAGTGTATACGCAGGTTTTTTGGCTAACCCTTAAGTCAGCTGTTCAAACCCAGGTGTAAGAACTCTTCAGACAATCAATTGTCTAATTAATAATCTAATTAGAGAGTCCTCGGTCCTTTCTGGATAAGATTGCCCACCCCTGATCTAGTGTGTGCCCCTGCATTGTGCCTTAATTGTGCTGTTTGGAGAGGTGGAATGTGTGCCTGTATTAAACAATACTACAGACTTACAAACAGTTTAGTCCATATGAAGAAGGCACCATGGTACTGTTGCCTCAAATCTCATGGGTTGTGGGTTCAAATCACACCCCTGTTCTGTCTGTGTGGAGTGAGAATGTTCTCCCCAGATACTCCAGAACGTAAGTGAACAAATATGATGTCCATTTAAACTGTGGTACCTTAAGTTACCCCGATAAGCCAGTAACCCCGCTTCATAGAACAGGCCACTGGCTTAACCCCTGGAATGAACACACACTCACAATTCACAAAGGTCTGGTTCTTTTTCACTAGTTGGGTTCTTCAGCTGATAAGCAAGTGATGTCTGCATTTATAAAGTATAAGTCGGTAGGCTGAGAGAAGGATAGATGGTCAGTTGTGTTCCACTTTACACCACTGACTGGTGACCCAGCCCCATCACTGGGTAACAGACAGGCCCAGCACTGATCTTGATTCTGTGTCTGTGCTCGCCAGGGTGATGTTTGGAGTGACTGCTTCTACAGCTGCTGCTGTTACCCCCTGTCCTGGTGCCAGATTTCCAGGGAGATAAAGAGACGGGCTGCCATAGCCTCCAGATTCCGGATCTGTGATTCGCCCACCAACGGCCGCCCCGTCCTCTACTCCCGCCTGCGAAGTGCACAGACGGCCCACCTCTGCTAAACCTCTGGATCCTGGTCTCAAAGAGCCACCTGCCATCTTCAGCGCACCATGTTTTGAAGACACAACCCCATGAGGTTTCATTTTCGCTCTTCATCATATAACCATTTCCATTGGAGATATTCCTGCATAAAAGTCTTCTTTTGAAATTAGGATTAATAAAATTGACTGTTTGAAATGTTTTAAAATGAAAACATTTGTTGTAAAATGTGAGAGGGGAGCGTATAGGTTTGGGACAAGCGCCTTTACTCACATTTAGGCCTAATCACGCATATCTGGAGTTTTTTTTGTTTGTTTGTTTTGCAATGTTCTTCTATAAGAATTTGTGGATGCTATGCATTTATGTAAAAAAAAATTAGCATGTTCAAAAGTGTTCAGAGTGTTCAAAATGTACTGGGAACCATTAGCATTTTAAAAGTACCAGATCTCTCTGAAGATGTTACACAAAAGTCTTACTGTAATGAAATTAGCAGAAAGGTATGACTAGGGCAACCAGATAATCCATGTCAGGGAGGACACTTGGAGCTAGGACAGGAATTGTAAACTACCATTTCCATTAAATGGACCTGAGTTTCACTTAAGCAATGAGTTCTTCCTGTATGATGATTGGTCAATCTACAATAATGATGCATGTGTCACTATCATTTTAATGTGAAACAGCTGGACGAGTCTTTCAGTCAAGGAAATAGCCAATCAAAGCACAAGGAGAAGTGAACTAATTAGCCAAGCACAGGAGCCTTTCAGTTTTAAAGTATGTTGTAAATCCTGAAGTAGCTCAAAGTGACATGGAATATCTGGTCACCCTAGTTATGACTGATGGCTCAGGAAGTGACACTGTGTCCTCATATCTCCAGGGTTGTAGGTTTGATTCCTGTCCCAGCTTTCTGCAAGTAAAGCCTATATGTTTTCCCAGCGGGTTCTCTAGGTTGGCTGTGTGTGTGAATTTGCAGCCTGCCATGGAATCTCATCCAGGCTCTTCTGTACTCTGTGCTTCCTGGAATTAGTTTAATTGATAAATGTAAGACTTTTGACTGCTGTGTTAGCAGCTTAAATAAAACAGTGGTACCTGGTCAACCAGGTAGAGGTCACATGTTGCCTACACATGCTTTTAAGGCTCATACCTGCAATAGTTAGGGAAAGTTAAAGAGTAAGAGCTTATACATTGTCAGAAACCAACAAAGGAAACAACTGGAAACAGCAACAAGAAATTCTATGCTGAGACATGAATCCACAAATACCAGGTTGGAAACTATCTGTGTTTATCATGCTTGCTGTGTTTTATAGATAATATAAGTTTTGTTAATAGTAACACAGGGCTCTCAAGTTTCATCAAAAGTTTGGAATGAGATTACATCTGTTATCAGAGGAGTGTGTATCTCATGGTCAATGCATGAGACTTGAAAGCCCTGTCTACTGCATTCATCAGATCTTGCTCTTCCACTTCTACGCTGTCTGTACTCAGTGTATGTGCGCATCCATGTAATAATGTGCTTGCAGTGGGGTCACATGTAATTTATTTGGAATTTCCCTGTAAACAACAAATTCTATATTCTGATAGGCTGGTAGGTGGCTATTAACTTCCACTCTATATGCATGTGCCTCGTCTATTAATTCTACATAACGGGACACCTTGGTGAGCGTTGACACTTCTGAGCGTGAGAAACACAAGGTGTAGTGTGTGAGCGTGTGAACTGGTTGAAATGGGTGTATCTCACGGTCAATGCGTGAATCTCAAGAACCCTTTTAACAGTATCAAATGCTCTATACAGTACATATGTTTAAGTAAGCTGCAAGTTACTGTACATAGTAAATATCTATAAGCCTTTGGTACTTGGGTCTTGTAATTTTGCATCATTGTACCATCTTTACGGGAAAGACACACAAATAAGTAAATAACTGATAACAATGGTGACGCCAGTGGTTCAACAGACCCTGACTGTTACCCTGATTCTTTTTATCTGTGGCGCAACTGACTTGCAGGATGCTGCAGTTCAGATAGAATTCTGCTGGTCAGCCCTCCGGATGTTCTGCCAGTGGGGGCAGCATGACAGCAATGGCTGGTGGAAGGAATGATGGTAGGAAACAGTCACACAAATAAATATTTGAAAATGAGGCACTTATTTTACAGATGGCACACTGTAGTGCAGTGGGTGGCAGTATTGCCTCGTGCCTCCACGATTGGGTACTTGAAATCTGCTGGCACTCTCTGTGTTCCAAGCATACCCCAGAGATGCCAGTTTCCTGCTACAATCCAAAGTTAGCATTTAGGTGAACTGGTATCTCTGAATTGCCCTCAGTCATGCCCCGCTCATCCGATCCTCCCCTGTGCCACGCCCCCTCATCACCTCGTGTGGAATCCCTGTGTGATCAGCTGTTTTGAGTTGCTGACAAAAGTCCTATGTATTTAAGTCTGTGTTTAAGTACGTATCTCCAGCCCGGTCATTAATGTTTTGTGGTAGTTCTTTGTTCCTGAGTGTTTTACAAATTTTAAATCCCTGCTCGTGTTTCCCCGCTCCATGTGCCAAGACGTCCCCAATGTGTGACTAAGTGGAGGAGTTTGTGCATGTATGTCGCCCAGCTATGGACTGACATCCCATCCAGCACATACCTCTGCCTTGTGCTCTGTGCCCCTGAGATCCTGTATAGGATAAGCACTTGGAATACAAATGAGATAAATAATGTTTCCAGGCTTTTTAAAATCTGAATGAACAAATTTGTTTCACGTATCCATGTGTAGGTAATTGTAGTAATAATTGGATTAAAATTGTTTAATACTTAATACTTAATATGCCTGCATTTCCGTAGTGTAGTGGTTATCACGTTCACCTAACATGCGAAATGTAGTATATCACTCTTAAATAATTCGGAACTGTTTAAGCAAGTAACTGAAACAAACATACGGCAGACTTAAGCAAGAACAAGAACTGACTTTTTTTTATTTTTCTGGACAGCGAGTACACTCTACGCACTTCACTTTTTATATTTATTTTTACTTGCCAACTAGCCAGGGGACCCCCAGTGGCCAAAACTGAAATAACATTATTCATTAACCTTTTTTCTTTTGTGTTAGGAACACCACACGAAAGGTCCCCAGTTACTCCTGGCCAACCCATTTGGTGTTGCCCTAGGCCTAGGGTGTTTTTCTGGTACGCGGCTGTATTAGGACGGATTTCCGGACAACTATGGTGCCTAGAATTAATCATTGTCCTGTTACTGTCATAGGTGATTGAGGTGTGGATTGATTCTGATCGTATATGGACTGATCATCCTGACATTCTGATACGTCGTCCATGATTCACCTATAATATTATTGTGTCAAGGTTAGACTGCAAAAGCATGTTTTTTCCCTCTCTAATCACTTATATAACTTGTTTTTCACAAATGACTGATTTCAGGCTATCCTTATCTTACGTGAAAGAATCCTAGTTTTGGAATGCTAACCCTATCCAAGGACGCTTACCAGGTGTTCCTGGGTTTTGGAGGGGTTCACCCAGTTTGTTTTGCAGACCATTGGTCGGTATATGAGACACCTGCCTTGTCCTCTCTTTTGAAGAGTCTTCAGAAGAGAAGAGAAAGCTCTGCTCATTCCTATTTTGACTGAAGTCGTGCCTAATGGCAGGAAGAGGGGAAAGCTTAGGCCAAGGATACTTATCTAATTATCTTTGATTGAAACCACACCTAGCGGTCAGTGTGTGTAGGACACTCACCCCATCCTCAGGAGGGGGGGGGGGGGCATTGATTATAGAAACTTGTCTTATCACTTCTGATTGAAATTACAAGCTGCTTATTCGGACAAAATTGGAAATTAGACAACACCTTGCCTGAGGGGAGGGGTGAGCCTGGCCAGCTTACCCCCTGCCCACATGCAGTGCCTAAGTTTAATATAAAAGAAGGGGGAGAACTCAGTACTGACCGGAGCTCAGCCGTGGGATAGAGCGAATCGCCCAGCACTTTCTCAGGACTCACGTGTTGGTCTCCTGCCAGGACTGAAAGGGGCTCCCCAGTCTAAGAGTGAGGGTAGGTGATGATGGCACGTCCGAGTGTGAATAGCTTTGCAGTAATAATGTGTTGATTCAATCAATTATCGCAATAACTATAATATCCATTTGCACTTTCTATGTATGCATGTTTTTGTTGTCACTTTTTTTATATATGCCTATAATCTCTTGTATTGGCGGTTTTATTATTGTTAATGATATATAATATTATTGGATATCACTTGTGATATGGAATTATTTTGCATTGCCTTTGATCCAGTATTTTGGTATTGATTTTAATGCAAGGTTATTTTGTATTACTTGTAATAAATAGTTTTTAGAAGCAAACCTGAGTGCCTGTTTGTTCCTTCAAGAGCCCTATATCCCCCTCACATCATCTTAAAACAGTGGCCCACTGTGTAGCTCAATGGACTGCACGTCCAGCTTAGAGGCAGACATCACTTCTCTCATGAGTTTGAGGCTGGCCTGAATCCAGTCTCAACATTTTGTTTATTATTTATTTTATTTTATCCCCTAGTTTCTGATATGGTCAATTTATGGCTTTGTTTTTGTGTCCATGTGCCTTGTTTAGTTATGTTTTACTTGTGTTCCCTGATCTCTCCTGGAGGGTATTTTCCGTACGTCACTTAGATCATCCGAGATCAGATGCCTCATCCAAGATGAGTTAATGCCGGTGAAATTCATCCGGGACAAGTCGGTTTTTCAAACACAGCTGTGTAATAGATTAGTCTAGCTGGATCCATTCATCCGAGATGATTGCGCGAGTCCGCTTGAAAAGCCCATATATATCGAGTCTACAAACTCATTGGCTTCCACAAAATGTCAAAAAACAGGGCACAATTTTTCACGCAATCCAAGCAGGGTATGATAAATTCAAAGATTTAATATGTACTAAAGTAAACCCATCAAAAGCGACCCAAACCAGAAAAGACAGCTGGCAAAAAGTGTCCGACAAATTAAATGTGTAAGTAGTTTTTAGTTATTGTATTTATCACTTGAGTGTAGTATTACGTTTCTAATGTTTCATTATTATTTTATTGGCATAGTTACAGATCAAATATAAGTACAACCATGCAGGACATGGGAACAAATTAAAGTGAAGTACAAAAATATACTTCAAATTGGTAAACATAACATATCACAGACAGTGATACCTCAGAACTCGAATTTAATCCGTTCAGAACTCTGGATCGAATCCTAAAAAGTTCGAGTTCTGATCGACTTTTCCCTATAAGAAATAATGGAAAACCAATTAATTCGTTCCTGGCCCCAAAAAATTACAGCAAAATATGTTTTTTTTTAATCATTTAAACACAAAATGAACCAGAAAAAAACAAGAAAAGCATATACTGCACTAAACACATCTAAGCACATTATCAAAACAGTAATTTTTAAAGTAAGAAAATAAATGTATCCAAACAATGTGTAAAGTTAAAAAAAAACAATGTGTCATGCCCCGATCATCCGCTCCTTCTGTGTGCCACGCCCCCTCATTAACCCCATGTGGAATCCTTGTGTGATCAGCTCTTTCTGGTTGTTGTCATTAGTCCTCTGTATTTAGTCCGTGTTTCAGTTTGTTTCCCAGTCTGGTTATTGTATTGTCCGTCCCCGTTTTGCCTGCCTTACCTGTAATTAAACCCCGTATTCCCTGATACCCTGAAGTCTGCGCCTTTGTCTCAGTTCCGTCCCTGCTAGGCACGACAATATTATTATAAACGTATTAATGGTTTATTATTAATATTAAAATAATAAGTATTTTTAAATGTATTTTATTACATAATAATAATTACTGTTACTGTCTATCATCGTCTAAATGTATTTTTACTGTCTAAATATATGTATTCAGTTAGTGTAAACATGCAGGATGCTATCATAGCGAATACCATGCTGAGACTAAAGCGTTACCCTTTGTTTCCGCTGAGAGACGTGCCGCGTGACTCATTTCCCCACGGGTACAAGTTATCTTAGGTCGGCGTTCACGGTTTGACTTCTGAGATTCAGATTGAGTTATAGGTAATTTTTTTTCGAATTGGTTTGTTCGACTTTTAAGAAATTCGAGTTTTAATGAGTTCAAGAAGTGAGGTACCACTGTGTGTGTGTATGTATATATATATATATATATATATATATATATATATATAACGTTAGGAATGTTAAGGTGTATTTGCATGCTGCAAACAACTACTACTATGGGTGCAAGGCAGGAAACAACCCAGGATACACTCACATATGTACACCCATGGGCAATTTAGTAACTCCAATTAACCTCTGCATTTTTTGGACGGTGGGGGGGGAAACTGCAGTACCCAAAGGAAACCCCACAAGAACACAGGGAGAACATGCGAGCTCCACACACATGGAATCTTAGTCCAAAAGGTATGAGGCAGTAGATGCGGTTTTACTGTTTATTCTGTTTCAGGTAAAATTACAAAACATGATCCCCGTGCCAGGGACGTGACTCCAGGCGGTGATGGTGCTGCAGGGCCAAGCACATCTTCAGGTGCTGGCTGCGTAAACTCCTGTGCCTCGGAAACGGCCAGGCGACCATCTGACCGTGTGCTGATGGGTGCTGTTCTGGAGTCACAAAACGCAATCGTGGACGCTATATGAGATGTGGGCAAAAAAAGAATATAAATGCTGTACTATGTGATAGTAATCAAACATTAAAAGAATTGGTAAAAAAAATGTTGCTTCTGTTTCTCTTTTTACATTCTGCTACTGTAATTACATTCAGACACAGTTGTAACCCTGTCCGATTTGGTTGAACGTTTTGATAGGTCAGGTTCATCATACCGCATCAGGTACGGAGAAGCCACAATTGTGTGTCACACTAGGCAGCATACAACATGCTTGTAGAATGTGACACTTTCTGTGGACTATAGAGCAGCACTCGACAAGTCTTATCCAGGCAGCACCAACGGTCCATAAGCTGTCCAATAATATATTGTACCACCACCCGAGCCTGAGAGTGGAGGTCATTATAACGTTGCTCTTTTTCAGTCAGTGGGTTGGCGAATGGGGTGAGAAGCCACGTCTTCAAAATAATCATGTTATATGGCTACATCATACAGATGACTTACAAATTTGACCAAAGACGTAATATTAAATACCTTATCTTACCAAGAAGCCAGCCATCACACACAGCATCATTTTCAGGTTTGTACCCCCCGCTTCTGTTTCTCAGAATGAATGAATCATGAGTTAAACCAGGCCATCTCATCACATTATTGAGCTGCATTTTCGCATCACAGATATTTTGCACAGTAATAGAGTGGAAAAACTTTCTATTTACATAAGCAAATTCATTCTGTAAAGGCGCCTTTGAGTAACGTGCATGCAGACGATTACATTTGGGAAACCGCTGCAAATTGTTGTTTGAATGTTTGCCTGTTCAGCCACAGTGTACGGAAATCTTACGTATCTGCATGAGAAGCGGATAATACCATCCAAAACACCTGGCATGACACAACTCAATGATGACGGAAATATACCTATCAGTCAGCCAGATCACCTTAAAAGCTCCTGTGGCTAAAAAGGATAGAACTTCTAATGGAATAGGTAGCCATGGTAGTTGGAATAGTTTCACCACTTCATGCTCCATTTTATTCTTGCAGATTGTCTTAAATTTGTAAATGATATGCAATTAATTTCAGTGTATTTGATAAAGCCTGTGCCATGGTTGCAAATATAAAAAAAAAAAGGGAAACCATGCAGAAACCTGTGCATGCATCGTCTGAGGCTGCCATGAAAATGTGAGTAGTGTTATGGCAAGTTTAGTTTTTGTACATCTCGATGTAAGCATGGAAGCAGGCATACGCAACATTTTTGTGCAAACGTGCCATTTATACATGAGTAGGGTGACCAGATAATCCATGTCAGGGAGGACGCTTTGAGCTAGGACTGAATTATAAATTACCATTTCAATTAAACGGATCTGGATTTCACTTGAGCACTGAGCTCTTGCTGTGTGCTGATTGGTCAGTCTCCTATAATCATGCATGTGTCATTAATGCTAATGTGAAACAGCTGGATGAGTCTTTCAGTCAAGGAAACATACCAGTCAAAGCACAAAAAGAGCTGAACTATTTAGCCGAGCACCGGAGCCTTTTAATTTGAAAGTAGTTTGTAAAACCCGAAGTAGCTCAAAGTGTCCTCCCTGACATGGATTATCTGGTCACCCTATACATGAGGCCCCTGGCCTATTCGCCTCTTCTAAGCCTGGCCCAAAATGGGCCAACACCCCACCTGTGCCTCCGGATCCCTGCCCAGGAGAGGCCGCTGTCCAGCCACAATCTCAAGTCGCCAGCCCAGGGGAGATCGCCGCCCAGCCACAATCACGAGTCATAGCTGTTCCAGGTCCAGAGGAGAACAAGGGGTTTTCCTCATCCTCTGTGATTGGCACGTCTGGCCCCTGTCCTAAGAGGAGGAAGCAGAAGAAGCTGGGTGCACCCATTTGTCCTGATCCTCCAGATCCCGGCCCAGGAGGGGCCATCGCTCGTCCCAAACCTACAGAACTCTGCCCAGAAGGAGCCGCCACTTGTCCCATCCTCACCCCTGAGCCTGTGCTGTCAGAACCCATCTGGTGTTCATGGGTATGCTGCAGTGGGCCTCATCCTCACCTCTTTATGTCCCAGAGGGATCACCAGGGCATAGATGCCATTGGCACACCACAGAACAACCATCCCAGCACCCACAAGTCTGTGACAGAATGCCCAGAGGACTGTAATCTCCACCTCTGTTTGTCCTGTCTTGTCTCCGTCTGTCACTGCTGTCGTACCGTCGCTCAGCCCAGCTAGTCACCCATGAAAGCCCGTGGTAGTCCACTTTCCCCGACTGTCTATGTCTTGCCCCCAGTTGGTTAAAACACCAGTGTCCCATTAACACCAATCTGGTTCTACCCTCCTAGCATCCTTCCCCTCTGTGTTTCCTACCCTGCTGTCCTGCTAAATCCCATTCATGCCTTTATCTTTCAGGTCCACTAGTCTGTCATAGTCTCCTTTCCTGTTCCCTGGTTGCTCCCTGTCTGTTATTTGCTTTTGTGTCCTTGCTATTGGTTACCCTGCTTGTGCCTTGTTTAGTTATTTTTTACTTGTGTTTCTTGATCTTTCTTAGTGTCGATAGCCCTCAGTATTTGTTATTGTTTCCTAGTCTCTAGTACCTGTTAACTGTAATATATCCCACCTTTTCCTTGTTGCCTTGAGACCTTGTGATTGGATGATTTGGTTATGGTTCTCCTCTGTCCTGTGTTGCGTCTTGTTAGTAGTATATTTAAATGCCTGCTCTTGTTACTCAGAGGTTCATTGTGGCTGTTTCCCTGTGTTGCTGTGTGATTATTAGTTGAGGTTACCCCATTTTAGTTATTGTAGCATCTTGTTTTCCTCTCTTCCTTTGGTATTATTGTTCCTGGTGTTGCTCCCAGCCTTAGTTTATAATTTATACTTATAATTTACAATAAATAACTTATAATTTATTGAGAAACCAAAATGTTCTTAAAGCACCCATTATGATTGACCGTAACCAGCATTAGCTGTACCCAATGTTTTCTGTGTTTAACATCTATTTGTGAATTCAAGCTCTGTCTGTGTCAAGAAATGCATTAATTTGTTACATTGTATATACCAAAATGAAAATGATGTAACCGAATGGCAAACACTGAATACAGCCTTACCTGGGAAGTAGGAATCATCCTGTGTGCACCTGCACTACACCTTTCCTCATTCCGCTCCTTCCCCCATTGATATGTTTGACAGCAGCGAGTTAGCATCGAATTCAACAAAATGTTACAGTTGTAATATGTTTATTTTAAATCCTTATGATTAAACTCCTATTTCTCATTTAAATGAAGGATCCAGTGGATAATTTCAAAAAGCAGAATAATCATTTCAGCCCAGTGGATGCATTACATTTAATTTGGGAGCAGTGTTCACATTCGTAAATATCATTTACATATAGTAAAGATTTCAGCCAAATAACTCCAAAATCTGGGTCTTACTGTTATTAACTAAGTAAGCACTGGTCGACCCACAAACTCATTGGTTTTTAATATGGCCCTTTCAGTGGGTTTGACACCACTGCCTTGTAGAATGGGGTGTTCAATGGCAAGTCGCCTTTAAAGATTTTTCTAAACCTGTCTGGCTTTAAATGAATAATGGCTCCCTTTATAATGAAAACTTTTATTGTGCTCGCACAGCTTAAATTTGTTTTGATTGATAAGATTGTTAGGACCTATGTGTTGCACTTAATCAGTGTGTGAAATCAGGTGACAAACAATGAATATGGAAAACATCCAAGTTCGGATTATATGGGAAACCGCAGGATAACACTGTGAGGACCTCTGGAGTTCAGATCAGAGATTTTTGATGGGAAAAACCAAACGAGGAAGCATATTTGAAAAAAAATGTAGCTAATCTGGTTTCAGCAATTACTTTTAGTTTTGCCTTACGTACTAAAAAATTTCTAAAACAACAATTGTATTTTCTTTTAATTTTACATTGCACCAGGATAATTATTATTGTAGACTGAGGCATTGCGATGGCGGTGGTGAACAAACACGAGGAGAAGTGGAATTCCACGAATAGTCGCTCTTTTAATGAAGTCCTTAAAAGGATCACACTCAAACAGCAATACAGCAGCAGACAATGACATAGCACACAGGGAGGTCGCACTAAGGACAGTAAGGCACACAGGGAGGTCGCACTAAGGACAGTAAGGCACACAGGGAGGTCGCACTAAGGACAGTAAGGCACACAGGGAGGTCGCACTAAGGACAGTAAGGCACACAGGGGGGTCGCACTAAGGACAGTAAGGCACACAGGGAGGTCGCACTAAGGACAGTAAGGCACACAGGGGGGTAATTACACAGCCCTAGAGCACATCAGGATTACACATACAACACAGCTAATGGCTTACACGGCAGTCGGGAGCACAAGTAATCAAACTAACAGATACAAGGTCTACAGGACATACACAGGGCTATATACAAAGCTCGTGAGTCCGACGCGATATTTATGTCTTATAGTAATCAATAAGTAAAATGTATTTATATGGCATTTTCACAGACAGTGCTTTACAGAACCATTAAGAGAAATCATATTAATTATATTTATTTGGCTAGTTTGTTTTGTTCATTTTTATTCCAGTTAGTTTTGAATCCCCAGTGATTTTTTAATCTTCTTTCTATTATCTTGTTAGCTTGGCTGACTTTAACAGTTATTCTAATACGCATGGGATTTCATGAGTCAAACTATTGACCAAAACATTTGTACAGTTTTGATATACTTTGTTTTGCTAAACTTTGCTATGGATAAAAATAACATTCAATCAAAAGAACATGTAACTGCATGCCCAAATAATTCAATGTAGCAATCAAAAAGAAAACCTCGTAAATACACACCTACACACAAATTACTGATTTGAATTTGAAATGTCTAATACAAATCTTAGCTGCAGAAACAAGGTTTTACATTTTCAGGTGTGTCATGAACCCATGAAACCTTGAAAGGCATTTTAATGACACATTTTTACATATATAAAAAAATGAGGAATGTGAAGAATAGAACATAAATATATTATTCCTCAAACAGACACTCTTTTCGATAAGATATTGCTGTAATACTTGGATATTACCACCATGGTGTTTCTTGCTTTTTTTAAAAATTGACTTGTTTTTGAGACTAGAATGCCCCAGTTGTGTTTATTAGTAATATTTATTGGCAAAAATGTGCTCACTGAGAGATGCATCTTCATTTTAAACCATGTGACACCTTAAATACCACAATGTGCCAATGCTTTTCTGTGAGTCTTCTGGCATGAGTATGGAAATCATGTGTCACATGCAAAATTCATTCAAATTGTCTTCTTTCCTGATATATACATCCCATTTGTTAGCTGTAAGCTCCCTTGCATAAAGGATTTTTCATTCTGGACAAAAAAACGGCTTCAGGTAAGTGTGATTCAGTATTTTTTGTGTTATCGTGTTATCACCACACTCTTTATGACCACTCTGTGCTCAAAGTGATTTTGTTTAACAGTTTAGAATTTTGCGTCTCAAATCTAGCAAGCTTGCAAATAATGTAAATCTGTAGAGATATGCAATTTGGTTGAATAGAAGCAAAATAGTAAAAACTTAATTTCTTAAGTATTTGTGTGGCTGATACTTAAAATCTATGCCCTGGAAAAATGAGTAGAATAATTTTGAGAGCGGGGCAGCTTTTGTTTTTTTCTGAAATGATCCGTATCTAAGAAAACATATTGAAAATGTATGAATCATTCTATTTTAATTCAACAAATGTCCTTTGCATCACCATTTTTAATTTTGATTAAATTTGGCATGTGAATTACACATACCATCCACAATTCAGAAATGTTTATTGCAAACTTGACTCATTGTTTGCTTGAACTTCATCTTGAAAGACAAAGGTTAAAAAAAATATTCCAGGTCATAAGAAAACTGAATTACATTACAGAAGTATTGCTATTTCTCAAAGGGAAATTTAAAAAATAAATAAACAAAAAACCTTAGGGAGCTCTGGAAGTTATATGTAATTTACATTACAAATTTGATCAAAATCAAAAATGGTGAAGAAAAAAAAAGGTTTTTTTTAATTATTATTTGTTAAATTAAAATCGAATGTCCAGTATAAATATACACGGCAGCCATTGTCCTCCTTACCTTGTCATTTCATAGCGATGGCTGCATGTTCTCTAGACATGTACCTGTTTAACATTAAGCTGCCTGTCTACCTCTTGAAGGGATTACTATGACAACAAACGTGATCATTCAGCAGTCTCAGCCACGATCGACCTCCGTGCACTCAGACCAATGGAGCACAGGGATTTTCGACTGCCTGGATGACATGTCTGTCTGTGAGTCAGTCTGTCTGCATGTCTGTCCCATATTTTACTGTCAGAAAAATCAGTATCAGCTTATATTTCACATCTGTAGTTGCCTCTCACAGTGAAGCCTATTAGCTAGGAGCTGGGTGAAACTTCTTAAAGTTTTTTTCTTTTTTTACATAAACAAATATCCATTCATATTCCAATAACTAATCCAGTACAGGGTCACATGATAGCATAAAAATGGGTGGGTTGGGGTCCCGGTTAATTTTGTCGTAAGATTTTCAAAATAATGTGGTTTGCCTTACCGTAATACTGCCCAGGCCTGGACTAATAACTTTAAAGCTGATCATTAAAGTTAACCAGTTTCAATACATTGCTTGTATTTGTGTTTGCACATCTGCCCTCTGCTGGTCTGGTGGAATCACACTGCTAAATGCATGTACCGACCGCGACCATCCACATCCGCACCAAATATAGTATGAATACAAGCTGCTGCACTGGAATTTTAACAATAAATAAGTAGGCGGGATGATAATTTAATGTATCTGCATTTTAACTATAATTTTATATATCTGCATTTGTGGCTTACTGGTACAATATGGCATTTCAGATATCTAATTCTATTCTTACAGGTAGGGAGAGTGGGGCTGGCTGTAACACTTTTTGCATTTCCTTAAATGCATTTTCATAATTAAAAAAATCATTTAAAAAGTCTACATCAAAACACTGAAATTTAATAATAATTTAATAAATGTAATAATGTGAACTTCTCTGAAAGTTTACTGAACTCTCTCTCCGTGTATTTGTGTGTATTAGGTTTATATTACTTTGTGGGGACCAAATGTACCCCACAAAGTAAAAATGGCAAAAGTATCATATTTGGCTTGGTTACGTATGGTTAAGGTTAGGGCTGCGTAGGGGTTAAGGTCATCGTGTTGGGATTAGAGTTTTCCCATAGAAATGAATGGAGAGTCCCCACTGTGTGTGTGTGTGTGTGTGTGTAAGCAGGACAACTGGGCTATTGAATGTGAAGTGCACACACAAACACTGAAATATTAATTAAAATTCGTCTGTAAAAAATGGAAAACCAAGGGGTTTTACTTATTTTTATTGAAATATGTTACAGCCAGAAAACTGAATCTAAAATTAACTTTACCATGGTCTCATAGTTAAGGTTTAAGCACGAGCCCCCTTTAGGGTGTATACCTCCCTGGTATTCTCGCTTGATGATGAATGTGGGGATACGCTGATCTGTAATATTCAGGAAAGAGTTTAAACCTTAGCTGCAAAACTGCGGTAAATATAAATATAAAATATTAAATATTATATTAATATTATATTATAATAAAATATTAGGGCTGTCAAAATTAACGGGTTAACGCAGATTAATCCATCATCATGATTAATCTGATTAAAATGTTTAACGCAATTAACCCATCTGCAGCACAAAATGACTCAAAATGTCTCTATCAACCCATTTCGGGTAGTTTTGGTGCATTCCATTTGCCCTTGGAACTCGTATTCTGAGTCGGATTCCGAGTTTTGAAGCCGGAAGTGACGACATGCACACTCCCGTTTCTCGGAGATCCGAGAAGTATCTCTGAGCAGCACAGAGGATCCCGATTTCAGAATCCAAGATGGCTGTGCCCTTTATCAGCAGAAGGGAAAGTTTTATACTGTTTAAGCACTGCTTCTCATCTGTGACTCATTAAATCGGTCGCACACACTATACCATCCAACTGATCTGTGGACATGTTGCTACGCAGTTTTTAACATAAAGCACCGCACGTAATGTGTTATCAACTGATATTGCTAACAATTGCAATTAACCGGACTAGGATTGGATTTCATGATTAGTCGGATTATTTGTTGGATTTACGGTAGTTTGGGCTAACTGTAAGTGAACGAAGATAAAGACCATTTAAACTGAGGTACCTTAAATCCGACAAGTTGTCCGGCTAAGCAAAAAATCTTGCTTTTTGATATGGGTCCATGGTATTGCACTTATGTGGCAGATGGAATGCATCCGACTCGTGTTCAGGATGTTCAATAAACATGTAAATGCAGATAAATTTTAATAGTTTGACAGCAGTAGTCTTTAGTAATGTTTGTAAACTTTAACTTACTTTAAAAGACTGTATTGGATATGCTTTATGGTCAATACTAAAAATTCAATTAATAAAATATACATTAAAAAATTCTACACTATCACTATCAAAAGCATTATTTGCCATTTGCAGAAATATGAGTACCAGCACACTGGAATTCTCCTCTTCTCCTACCCCATCCTTCTTTCCATAACTTGGGGGTCACAGCACAGGGTCAGCCAACCCTGGAGCTGGGGGTTAAGGGCTTTGCTCAACGGCCCACAGACGCATGACTGTCCTGCTGAGGTCGGGGCATGAATCGGTGATCTTCTGACCACAGGCACAGAGACTCAGCTCAGTGAGACACCAAATCATGCAGCTCCTTTGTCCCTAAACTGCAAGGTGTCAGTGGGGCATTACATGGCTGTAGTTTTATCATATCTGCCCAATTTAGCTTGTTTTTTGAATAAAGAACAATAATGAATTTTGATCACTGGACCTTTACCATGGAAGAAAACAGTAATCATTCAAGCTTTCCTATGATCCTATCACCCCCTCGGCTGAACTAGGAATCAGACTCTGGACCTCAAGATGTTGAGCACAGTTTTCTCCTTTATCCAGCTATCTAGCACAGTGCTCCAGCCACAATTTTGTACCAAGAATCCCCGAGCACAAAAATCACCAAGTTGATATACTGTAACACCCAATCCCCTATAAGGACCTCTAAGTCCTGATTGGTCACAAAATACCCACAAGCCAAGCTTTAAATACACAACAAACATTATCCTCCACCATTTTGGTATCAGGGTGTTCACCTTTCATCTAACCGCCCAATTTGCTTGAAAAATATATTTTCTACTATTAAGCTTATATAGTTTGGGTGCATGATGATTCATGCTTATGCATTTAAACTCTCATATAACATATTGCATATAACATATAGCAGCTACATTCTAGATGTACATCATTCTGCACACTCCCATTACAGTTTCGAACCCCTTCTGCAGTTCCCCCCACTTCCTGCAGATGTTTCTATCTGCCCATCTCTCCAACGTCTCTTGGCCTGTGCATCTGACTACACGCATGCAGTTGTGAGATAAGGACACACAGCCCCAGATTCAAAACAGCATCTTCATGCCTAAACCCTGAGACCCAACAGCAATCCCATAATGCCCCCCTCCCTGGCCTACCATTGCTTTTAATTTCAGAGGGGGGTGCTTTGTTATAACTATAAAAGGTGTATTTTACCTATAAGCCATTATGAAACAGTGTTATTCAGTAAAAGTTTACAGTCACGGTTATTTGTGACCTGAGTTTTACATAACCTGGATCACTAAACACCAAAGCTATGTTTCCTTGAAGTCCCATGTATACAAGGGTTAAAATATAGTATGGTATTTGACGGTCCTGCTTTTAGATAGATTAGATAGACAGATTGAAAGTATAATAGTATAATTGAAAAAATATAATATATATAAAAAAATATATAATCCATATAGTTTAACATAAAACAGTATATAAAAAAGTAAATATATTTTAACCTAGTATATATATGAAAGTAACTTAATATATGGAAAAATACATAAAGTATGAAATTAGGAGATATGCTTATATGTGTATAAATCAATATGTACTCTATAAATACACATACTCTGTAAAGTATGAAAACTATGTATATTAGAAATGCAGAGGATAGTATTAGAAATGTATAGGACACCACTCAGGTGGTGAAGAGGCTAGAATGACATCGTTCAAGTTAAAATCCGGGCCCGATGAGGGGAAGGATGTAACTGTGATTGCTGAGGAGGATTAAACTGGGATTCCTCTTCTTGTTCTTCTTCTTCCAGTTGTTGTTCCTGCATTTGCACGTCCTCCTGTCAACATCCAAACATACATTTTTAATACTGTGACTGATCCTGTGAAGGAGCCTCACATCAGTAGCAAATCAAAGCTGATTATAACATTTAGCTCATGTGTACCTGGTCTGACCTTGATCTTCTTGGATTCCTGCAGAAACACAGACACCAATCAGCTAAGAGATGTGATTCACTCCAGTTCAGAATCATGCTAATCTCAGCAAGATAATTCAAATGAAGTTACCTCTGCTGTAACACTTTCTTCCATGTGTAGAAGCTCAAGAGACTGAGTGCAGAAAACAAGACCAAATTGGCTGCAATCAGGCCTCCATAGTAGCATCGGGTAACATCTGTAAAAAGAAGAGCTTATTCCTGCTATTTGAGATCATATTTTTTCCATGAAGAACTTGAATCAACAGTAGTGAGCACAAGGCTGCCCTCTGCTGGCTCATGCTGACAGCATCACATTATTATTAGTACTATTACTAATACAGTCTAAATGCCTCTTGCACTGATCCTTACCAGTATATACAAAGACGGTCCCAGTAACTTGGCCATACTGGTTTGATGCCTCACATACATACAGGCCATTCAGCTCAGGGTCTCTCTTTAAAAACACCAGCCTGCCTCCCTCCGGTCTGAGTGAAGGACCGAGTACTTCACTGTCCACTCTAAGCCAAGAGGTGAAACACAGTGTCAATACTACATTACCCACAAACACACAGGGCAAAATCATAAAGAACTGACTGCTAAACACCAAAGATGCTTTGCATGAGTGTAGTACTGGGACCACATAATGATAATTTTTGAGTTATGTAAAATCAATAACTAACATCCAGTGTTCTACGCAGTGATCTGTTCTGTGAAAGCTCCAGTTTTGATTTTGTGTAACAGACACATTTGTGTGGAGATGATTAAGGCACAGTGGCTGTAAAATGCCTACTGAAATTTGGTAGTAATTCGAGAAGTCACACTAAACACACGCAGTGCTAAGGTTGCCAACTCTCACGCTTCTGCCGTGACACACAAGAAATCTTACAGCAAATCTATATTACAGGAAGTCAAAACACTAGTTGCAATAGTTTTAGTTCTTATTTGGCACCATCTATTCCCTTTTTGTATAGACCCCGAATACAAGACGACATCACTTTTTCAGACATATTGAGAGAAAAAAAACTTCTTCTAAAACCGTCTTCTATTTTGGCCAACACAGTAATTCTTTGTGATTGCTGTTTTATTTTAAGAAAGTAAAAGTTTTTTTTTTATTTAAAAAAAAAAAAAAAAAAAAAAAAAAAGCTATCCTATGAGTGGTGAGTTCACAAGTTTGGTATCTTACTGAGCTTGGTCTCCATTTCAGTGTTTTGTTGTTGTAAGGCTTTGGCACACATAGAAACTGACAACTGGATTTGTGGCTTTAAATAATAGAAAACAAGAATAAAATTAACATTGGCCCAGCTTTACAAGGCTTCTTGGAGTTAAACTTTCCTTGAAATTTCCACGTGACATCGACAGTCAGTTCTTTTAAGTATAAATCTATAAATCTAAATAAAACAAGAAAATAAACAAAATGCATCTATACCAAATGCCTGTTTAAAATTAATATGTTAGTTACACAAACATCCCACACAGAAATCACTGAACATTAAGTCCTAGAAGCTGTGAAATGACATATAAGGTAACATTCTACCTGCTCCAGGAGTATCTTGTAGGTGCAGGATTGGCATCTATATCACAACAGAAGACTGGACCTTCAGACGATGTTCCAGTTAGAGTGATATTCACAGACTGTGGGGCATCTGGAAGAGATGTTGGTCCATTTGGTCAAATGGATTTTAACAGCATGGAGCAAAGAGTCACCATCTGGGTTAATTTATTGTAAAATGATTACTGTCTATGTCTGAAGTACATTCCACTGTAAACACGGGACTGACTTGCAGTGGGTTTGGCCTCCCAGCAGTACTCACAGTGCAGCGAGATCCTGTACGGCACAACCTTCTCATGCTCCAGGGCAGTATGGTTCACCACACACTGCACCTCTCGGCCATTCATGGACCTGGTGGGGGTCACCAGCAGGTAGCTCCTGACGGTTGTGGTGCCGTTGGGGTTCTGTGTCACGTTATTCTGGATCTCAGTCGGGCCATCCAGCTGGTCTATGCGCCATGACACCCCTGCTGCTGGGCGTCCATTGGCAGCAATGCAGGTTGCTAAGATGCCAGTCTCTCCTCCGACCACCAGGGGCGCCACAGGTGTCACTGTCACTACAGGACGAACTGTCACACAGACCGAGTCAATGAAACATCCCACACAGTGTGTTCCTACAGAGCAGAGTACCAAAAGACTGGCAAAGGCAAGACCATGTATGTGCTTCTTGCTCGGTAGTGTCTTCACAACTTTCCATTTCTTGTTGCATTTGTTGCACTCAAGTAACACACGTTGAACTGATTCTAGCTGTTGCAGTGCATACAGAGCACAGTCGAATGTTTGCCAATTGAAAGTTCAAGAGAGAGACGACTTATTATTGTGCTTGAGAGAGGATGGTCCCTATTTTGCACGGGTGGAAGGTGCAAAGCAAAGTGCTCTTGCTAGTTTCATACCAGCACATTTCTTATTTTTATGTCACACGCGTACGTCGTCAAAATAACAAATGATTTTGCGCCAATTTCCCGCTTGTAGGAGTGGTGTTTTTTTAAATGAGGTGTGGTTGGGCACACTGTTGACACATTGCTCTTTTAAGGCAGCGAAATGACATTGTACTTTTGACAACAAAAACAATGTTTAAAGTCAGTGGCACAATACACGGTAATTTAAGCGGTGCGTTTTAGAAACTTGTGGATGCATGACGCTTGTTACGGACAAAGCTACGTATTCTAAGTGCACTAATGGTTTTCAGTTATTTTATTTAATTTACATACTATTCAAAAAAAATTAAGGAACACTTTGAAAACACATCAGATCTCAATGGGAAAAAAAATCATGTTGGATATCTATATTGATATGGACCGAGTAATGTGTTAGGAATGAAAGGATGCCACATTGTTTGATGGAAATTATCAACCTACAGAGGGTTGAATTCAAAGAAAATCAAAGGGAAAAAATTATGCAGCAGGCTAGTCCATTTTGCCGAAATTTCATTGCAGCAACTCAAAATTGTATTCAATAGTTTGTATGGCCCCCACGTGCTTGTATGCATGCCTGACAATGTCAGGGTATCCTCCTAATGAGACGACGGATGGT
>JAUMHC010000003.1:3367621-3381503 GCA_032359785.1 Heteromormyrus szaboi | reverse complement strand
ACAGGTTACTGGTGATTTTATATGACTGGTATCAGAATGACATTATTAGGTATACAATGCATTGTATATGAAAAAAAGTCGAAATCACAGAAAAACCAGACGTTCTGAAGCAAAACTAAATATACTAAAAGGGTTTGTTTATGAAGGGTGTTTGAAAAATGTCATTTGATAATATTCACACATTTGATGTTGGCTAGTGTTATGGGTCCATGGAGAAGGACCAATGGAAATGCATGCACCCTTGCATGTTGCGAAATGCAGACTGTTTCATCCATTTTGTTTTACATTAAGAAGTTTTCACTAGAGGGTGAGGAAGTGGTTGTCAACACAAGCGATAGAGTACAAACCAGTAGGGTGGAGTCACTTGTTCAAATGATTGCATTTCTATTTGTGGAAACAGATGTCGTGCCTTCTGGCTCTTATGTTTTGAGGCATCGCAGAAAACAGGCCATTTTTTCACAGCTTGAGGTTATTTTATCGTTGACGTCATAAATTGTAGATAAAAGCCTGTGACCCACTATTAATGGGACAGCACAACATTTCCATGACAATCACGGGGACTTGAGGACTGCATGCATTTATTTTGAAGCCTGGACGTGATGGCTGAGAGACTTGGAGACGATATGAACTGTAACTTTACCCTAGGAGGGGATAATTTTACCCTTATCTTCCTCTACAGTCTGTCCTTCTCCCTGGGACTGCCCGCTAACCTGCTGTCTCTGTGGGGCCTCTACCAACTGCGGCACTCTGGCGGAAGGGTCCAGCTGGTTTTCTTGGCCAACTTGCTGGTGTCTGACCTACTGCAGCTACTTACCTTGCCCCTCTGGATGGTCTACCTTCATGAAAATCACAAGTGGGGCTTCAACAGCATACCCTGCAATATCGTAGGCTACATCTTCTACGTCAACCTGTACTCCAGTATCGGCTTCCTGTGCCTCATCGCCCTGGATCGCTACCTGGCCATTGTACACCCGCTGAGAAGCCGGAGAGTGCGCCAGGGTCGGGTGGCCGTCATCTGTGGCCTGGCCATTTGGATCTTCATGTTCTTCTTCTGCATGAGTGGATTATACCCTTCAGTGTACAGCGAGGCGTCCCACTTGTGCCTCGAGCGGTACCCCGTCGGGGTACGATACGCCTCCTTTAAGATTGCAACCATCATACTAGGCTTTCTCGTACCCTGTGCTATCCTGGGGTAAGTGTTTATGGATCTGTCTGAATATTACATGTGTGTTAATATGAGTGGATGTGTGTATGTTTATGGTTAGAATATATTCATGCCCATAAGAGTGTGTATTTATGTTATGCATATATCACTGTGTGTATGTGTCAGATCTTTAGAGAATACACAGTGCACATTATGTGTTAATGTCTTAAAAAAGAACGAAACGTTCCAGGTATTATTTATGGCAATTAAAGAAAAACAAATAACTACTTTAGCTAAACAGTATATTTTAAGATCGTACAGGGAAGTATTTGATGTTTGTTTTTATTTTACTTCAGTTGGTGTGAGAAGCAATATTTTGTTTAGTTGTAGTTCAGTTGTTTTGTTTCTCATTTCAGTTTACAGGAATGCTTTCTTATAGCTTTAGTTTTCATTAGCGATAATAACCCTGGTGCAGATGAGTTCTAAGGATGTCTTAAATGTTCCAGAAAATGAATCAAATATTTAAAATGAACTGAACGAAAGTAAATGATTCGCCAGACCAGTAACATGATGTAACCTGCATTTTAATTTATCAAAGGCAAAATCTGCAAAAGTAAAAATATTGCCATAATTGCAGTATTCCAATTAGGAAAAGCAAATATGCAAGCAGTATGTTCTGTGTGTACATAATTATACACTACATAAGTTCAAGGGTCTGCATGTGTTTTCATCAACATCAAGTAATTTCTCATACAGTTATTAGAAAAGGAAAATTTCCATTCTCTCTCTCTGCTTCTTACACCTAGCTGTTCCATTTCTTTTTAAAATACTTTTTTTCATCTATCTTAACCGAGAGTTTTAACAGTTTTACTGCAATTCTGACAGAGTGAAAGGAGTGACATTAATACCTTCTAAGTACAGCTAGGATGCAGCTAGGATAGTTCTGATCTGTGGAAGACAGCAGAATTTTGCCATTTATTTTCTCTTTAACTTCATAGTCGTTGTCAGAAAACAACCTCACAAAAACTCCCTGAAAATAATCTAATTGAAGACCTCCACCCCCCCCACCAAGAAGGATTGATATCTCCCATAGCGCGTATGATGCAACTGCTGTGGCATTTTTTGTGTAAGCTGAGCCTGTAACTTCCCTTTCAACTGTGCAAACATTTTAAGAAAACCTTCTCAAAGAACCCTTTGCCACTTGTCTCCTGTTCAGCTTCACTTCTGTCTGCATCGCCATAGAACTGCGAAAGTCACCCTCTGTCCCTGACCATGAGCGCCACAAGATTGTGGGCACCCTCGGCATCATCACTGTCATCTTCGTGCTCGTCTTTGGGCCGTACCACTTGGTGGGCGGCTACAAGTTTGTGGCTTTCTTCCTGACCGATGACCGCTGCAGACTGGAGGAGGCTCTCTTCCTGAGCTATCGCATCTGCTATGGACTCACCAGCCTCAACAACCTGCTGGACCCTCTGCTCTACATCTTCATTTGCCATGATGCTCGAGACAAGTTAAAGCAGCTGCTGTGCTGCTTGAAGGAGAACCCGTACACCCCGGCCATAGCTGACAGCAGTGCTCAGTCACAATGACTGCTTGTTATCTTCCTGAACTCGGCCAGGCTTGCACTTCTTGGGAAACTCAGTCATAACTTTCAGGTGAAGTGAGACAGGTGTCAGCCCTGCTGATGGGCATACCCCTGACTCTGTTCTTCACAAATCAAAGTGTGTTGCCATTTGCATTGAGGGTGGTGGTTCACTGGGTGGGACTGCAGCCAGGGGTGTGGATTTGGCCCTCTGTGCATGTGATTTTTTTCACAATCCTCCGGTCTTTGCAGATGTTTTCTCTGGTTTCTTCCTGTAATCCAGAAACATATGGATCAGTGCCTCTAAATTTCACACAGTATCTGAATGTGAGTATAAGTGCTTATAGAAAAAGAAATGGATGATTAGGAAGTTGTGTGCTGGAGCATGTAAAAAGGTCACCGGCAAGGCATTAGCTTCACAAAGCAGTCAATTGAGGGAGCCTAGAAGTTCACAAGAACTTATGGGCAAAAAAAGGTTATTTTAGGCCTTAGGTACTAAATAAGCAGCTTGTGAGACACATCCAGTCCATGACACTTTTCTTTGTGGCCCCTAACATGCCTGGCGTTGAATATATTATTAACCTAGAGCCTAAAAATTGTTGTCAAGTTGTGCGAAAATTTGTTGCGGACCTTTAATTTTGTGCTTCGTCCAATATCATGAGAACGGTAAAATTATTGACAGTATGCTGACCTCACAACGCATCTCGGAGCAAAGCTGGGCAGATACTGAATAACTGATCAATCTTCCTTAAAAAGCAAGGCATGACTTGTCCTTGAATACGTGTGTCATTTTTGAGAAATGGGAACAAATGGAGTGCAAAACTATTGCAATGGCTCAGGAAACATGTAGCCGGTTGTGAGCAAGCGGGTTCTTAAGTAATAAGGAAGCCAGAGTGAAGGTTCGTGGGAGGGGGGTGCAGACCAAGCAATGAGCGGACAGACGGAAGAGGAACAACAGGTCAATCGTATGTCTTGGAGACACAAGCGAAAGCACATCCGCCTGTCTTCAGAAAAGTGCATCTAAATGCACAGACAATCATTTACTGTATTACTGCTGTATAACATCGACAGCACATGTTTGTTACTAAGACAAAAAGGATATTTTTTGTGCACTTCAGCTTTTATCTTGCCAGAAGCTTATTAAATTGGGAATTTTGAAAATATGACACTTGAAAATATGATACAGGTGAAGTAAAATGTGAAATGATTTGATAATAAAAGTTAGCCAGCTGCATGCTTCAGTCAGCTGTCGCCGTAGAATGATGATACTCTGATCTTATTTCCTGCCTTCTATCAAAATATACATTGTGGACTCGACAAAACTAGAAATAAGTAAATGAATCTGCCATACTAAGACTGACAGCTTTGATATTTTCTTCATACATTCTTCCTGTAGTTGAGTGATATTAACACATTCTGTGACATTGCTGGAGTATTTCTTTGTAGCTGCCCCCAGACTTTGGAAATATTCTCCCATTTTGTCCTGCTGTACTATTGATGAGTTTAAATCTAAATGAAAGACCCACCTTTTTTCTTTTGCTTTCAACTCACTTTGAGGTTCTCCTACTGTATGTTTTTGACAAGTCCCCTATTAATTACTTTCTTTATTTTAATAACACTTTTCATTTATTTTAATTACGCTTTTATTTTTAAGCTGTCGTGGATTGTATTGCATTTCCTTTAATTCTTGTCTTTTTTGTCTTGTTTATTTTCTTATTTCTTGCATTGCATTATTCATGTTATTTTACTTATATATTTTACTATGTATGTAGTATTTATTTATCAATTATTTCTAGATTGGAAAGCACTTTGGAGCAACTCCTGTTTTTTTTAAATGTGCTATACAAATAAATGACTTGACATTTAAAAATATAAATGTGCTTTAATTACATATCTGGCACCGTTTTATTTGGGAATATTTCAGACAGAATTGCAGCATGATGATCCTTCTCTCTCTCTCTCTTTCTCTCTCTTGTTTGCATAGCTTTGTCCAGGATTCCTCCCATAATTACAAGCAACTAGGCAAAATGACATCCTTTAACAGCACATCCTCCCAAACAGTCCGCGATTTATGGGGAGGGAGAAAAAACGTGGACCGTCTAGGGCTCCACGAGGACTGGGTTGGGAAATTCTGCTTTACTGCCACCGTCTCCAACCTTATTTGCACCACGGACTGGTTTCATGTAAGACAATTTTCCAAAGATCGGCCATTGTGTGCACATAATAAAGCATAATAAAGTGCATAATAACTACAACTCATCATAATGAACAATCAATCAGAGCCCTGAGCTTGTTTCCCTGCAACAAAATGGTCCCACCTAGAGGTGATCGGAAGTAATGACACCTTAAGTGTGTTCCTTACATCACTGTTAAGTAAATATCATGTTTATTCATAGTTAATAATTTAACAATTATTCATAACATTGTTTTGCTTAGGTAGCTATTATCACAATAGTGCCAGGTCGTTTTCAGGATAGTTTGTTCACAAACTTACTTAACAGTGAGATACATTAAAATTGCCACTTATTTGTGAAAAGTTATCCTGGAATGCCTGTTTTCAGGGTTTCATCTCTCTGTACATCCAACTTCTTCAGATGCCTGTGGCATTTTTCCAAGCAGTCTGCTATCAGTGACTCAAGTGTTGACCACCCTGAATATGGTGACCACACAGACACACGTGCAGTCACAAACGCGATAAGGTGCTTGTTAAATGGATTCACCTTGTCTTTACCTTGTTTATCCACAGGGATCTTAATGATATGAGGTCCCAACATTAATACATCCCGGATATATTTAGAAGAGCTTTGTGTCAATTTACACAAAATCTCAGTGCAAAGGTCATTTTAAAATTGTGTGTGGTCCTTCACCAGTAGAGAGAGCAGATGTAACTGAAATTAAGCTATATTCCCTAGTGTGTCTCCAAAATCAGATCCTGTGCAAACAACTAGGGTGACTTCTGGGAAATGGCAGGATTTTACAGAGAGCTGATTTGAACACTAATTGGATGAGATCGTTAGTATTATCACATAAAATGGCAAACAAATTTCCCACCTGATTACTCACAGCCCTCCAGCCATGCAAGCTTGAATTATAAACAAAATATTCTCTATCCTCATTGTGCCTGGTTCCAGGAATCTATGCATTGTGGAACCTTGTAAATTCCACAATCATACAGAAGTAGATACAGAAATTAATGCAGAAATGACCACAACTAGACCTAAATTAGAATGCAGGCACTAGGCATCCTTGGGTTACTAATTTGATTTCATAGCATTAAAATCAAATTCAAAGATACTTGAGGTTATATAACCCATACACAGAAAGATGAGGTTGACCCACAGATACCAAATGTTTCACCAGCCACTCCAATTGGTTGTGCTATTTGTATATCTTTAGTTTAACACCTGAATGACACATCTATACTCTTAGTCTACACACCCCTATATTATAGATGATCTTAGGCATTATTTAAGCAGTAATATTGGCTGTAAAACTATCATTTACAGGCAGTCCCTGGGTTAAGAACATCTGACTTACGGACCATTCGTACTTATGGACTGCCATAAAGCCTATTATATAAAAAATTTGGATCAAATACACTGGTCTGTTGTTATATTCTCAGGGCTCTCAAGTTTTGAAGACAGGCAACAGTGACATTCCACAGGATGCCTTTTCATTGGTTGTTGTGTTGCATTTTACCCAGATACAATACTACTATTTTCTGATTGGCTATTGTGTAGGCCCTTTCTTTTTTTTTTTGATTGGCTCCGGCGGAGACACGTTTGTATCATAGTGAAGCGCTACTGTGCCTCGATCTAAAAAATATTGGGCGCTGCGGCATATTAGCATACAAATTATTTTTCCATGTGAGAAAAACAATGTGTGGCAGGAGTGCGTGACAAAAGACTGAAAAGAGTGACTGTCACGCTCAATGCGTGACACTTGAGAGCCCTGTATTCTGTCTGTCACATATCTGTCTGCCCCTCGCCAGCTTGTTAAGTCCTCGTTAGTATGTGTTTAAAATACCCACTTGTCTTGTGCTCCCCATTCCAGTTATTGTCCTCCTCCAGGCTGTGGCTGGTGCTTCGTCCACCTGTTGCTGTGTTGCTGATCTTATTCTCTGCCAGCCCTGGTCTCCCTTTTGTTTCACCCCTTGAGTTCATTTAGTTTTTGTTATGTTGCAGATTATCAATAAACCTCCAATGGTTTCACTTACGGCTGTATCTGTGACATCGTAATGATGAATGCATGCACTGCTTTGTGATGCTCATGAAAGCATTGCGGTTTGTCGACTCGAGGTACAGTATCATATGTACTGCTTGTATTATTATTATTATTATTGTTATTATTATTTATTACTGTTCTGACTTACCTACAAATTTGACTTGAGGACAGACTTAGAGAACAAATCTCATTCGTAGCCTGGTGGCTACTTGTAAATAAAACACAACGATACAAGCAGTTTCTTGTTGCTCCTTGAATTTGTAAGGTTCTACAAACCCGGCTGATCCATCATATCCCAGGTTTATTGTACCAGGACATTTGACATGTTGTTGCTTCTCTTACATATACAATAAATAGACAAAAGTATTGAGACACACCTCTTAATCATTGAATTCAGATGTTCCATTCAGACCCATCGCCACAGGTGTATAAAATCAAGCACCTAACCATGCAGTCAGGTTTGAAAACATTTGTGAAAGAATGGGTCGTTCTGAAGAGCTTAATGAATTCAAGTGTGGTACTGTCATACTGTAGGATGCCATCTTTGCAATACGTCAGTTCCTGAAATTTCTTCCATGCTAGATATATCATGCTCAACTGTAAGTTGTATTATTGCAAATTGGAAGTGTTTAGAACTAAATCTAAGCTTGGCTATGAAGTGGTCGACCATGTAAAGTAACAGAGAGGGGTTGCCAAGAGCTGAGGTGCGTGAGGTGCGAACAAGTCGCTGACGCTGTGTTAACTGAATAATCGCAGAGTTCCAAACTTCCTCTGGCATTAACCCCAGCACAAAAACTGTGTGTCGGAAGCTTCATGGAATGGGCTTCCATGGCCAAGCAGCTGCATGCAAGCCTCACATCAGCAAGTGAAATGCCAAGCATGCAAGCCTCGGATGGAGTGGTGTAAAACACGCCACCATGGGACTCTGGAGCCAGTAAAAATATGTTCTGTGGAGTGACGAATCACGCTTCTCCGTCTGGAAGCCTGATGGACGAGTCTGGGTTTAACGGATGTCAGGAGAACAATTCCTGCCTGACTGCATTTTGCCAACTGTAAAGTTTAGTGGAGGAGGGATAATGCTATGGGGTTGTTTTTCAGGGGTTGAGCTAGACCCCTTAGTTCTAGCGAAGGAAACACTTACTGCTTAATGCTTTGGGGTAGGACCCAACAGTTTAGTGTAGGCCCTTTTCTGTTCCAGCCTTACTGTGCCCCAGTGCACAAAGCAAGGTCCATAAAGACATGGTTGGGAGAGTTTGTTGTGGAAGAACTTGACTGGCCCACACAGAGCCCTGACCTCAACCCCATTAAACATCTTTGGGTATTATGGCGGGGCATGACACAGGAGGGACAACCCAAGTAGTGGCTCTCAATAAACATTGTTTTATTACACATAACAGAACACAAAGGAAGAACAAGAAAACACAGGGATTGCCAAGGGTCAAAAGCAAATCTGGTAAAACAAGAACTAACTATAATTAAACACAATGAAAACTAACAGTAAAAGTACAACAAAGATGACAGGTGGCACAAGCACTAAAAATGCAGGAACTAACACACAGTAACAACCACACAATGACCAACTAAGCAAACAGGGGAAGGACAGGAATATATATACACATAAATAATGTGGGCTAACAAGAGGCAGGTGTGGGCTGTTACAAACAGACTAGGGACAATGAAGAGCAGGTGGGGTCAATCAACAGATACATAAAGGTCCACATATCTAGAATATCTAAAACAAGGAAAACTGAACAGTACAAAGAGGAAACATGAAGCAAAAACAAAGGACTGTAACTGAAATACAGAAACATAGGATAAACCAAGAAAAACACAAAATGTTAAATAATTGCCTCAAGCCCACAACAAAAGGGGAGCCTGGACAGCAATCAACTGTTTAGCCCATTAAGCCAGTGGCCAGAGGAACAGAGAAACACTAGGAGTGAAGGACATGGGATGGCCAGCGACACCTGCTGGCCAAACAGGGAACAAACATAACGAAGGGGAAGGACAGAAGAAGGAAGGAGATTAAGAGCATCAGTGCCTGACCTCACAATGCTCTTCTGGATGACTGGGCAAAAATTCACATAGACTCAACCCAAAATCTTGTGAAATGCTCTGCCAGAAGAGTGGCAGCTGTTATGGCTACAAAGGGGGCAGCAACTCCATATTGATTCCTATGGATTTAGAATGGGATGTGATAAAAGTTTCTGTATGTGTAATGACCATGTGTCCCAATACTTTTGTCCACATATTACGCAATTCGGAAAGCAGGGTTAGCCAGTCCTTGGAGCAATTGGGGTTAAGGGCCTTTGCTCAAGGACCCGACGCAGAAACTACTTCACCAACCATGGGATTTTGAACTGGAAACCTTTTAGTCATAGGCTCAGCCTCTCAACTCAGAGCCACGCACTGCCCCAGCAAGGTAAGTGGCTGCTTGTCTAACAGAAAGACTTCTAAGTGGGACAGTTTGTGCCATTTATCCCTTTCCAATTGAGTTCTGGTTAAATTATTTACTGATATAATTTATTTTCAGCGAGATGAAAAGAATGGGGAACCACAGAATTAAACACTGAACTCTGGCTAAGCACGAATAACAGCAGAAAACAGTGGACCATACAGGGACCAGATGGCCCGCAACAACAGACCTTGTACCCCATACTCTAGGAGTACCCCCCACAGGACATGGTCATATGCCTTTTCCAAGTCCACAAAACACATGTTTACTGGTTGGGCAAACTGATGAACCATCCAGTATCCTTGTGAGGATGAAGAGTTGGTCCAGGGTTCTGCAACCAGGACGGAATCGCATTGTGGCCTTTGTGTTTCCTGTATTATAAGTTATTTGTAGTTATAGAAACGGCTGATATAAACAACATTTGAAAGGGACAAGGTATTTGTAGTGTGTGGGACCAATTTACCAAATGTGCAAAGGCAGCAATTAACAAGCTCAAGCACCTCACAGGATACAAAAGGTTGTATACATACAATATTGTTTTATTCTGTTTACAGAATAAAACTGAAATCAATTGCTTCCTATAACCATCAACAAGCTTGTTACACCTCTCAACTGGAATTTTCTACCACTCTTCTTTTGCAAACTGCTCAAGGTCTCTCAGATTTAAAGGGTGCCTTCTCCCAACAGCAATTTTGAGATCTTGCCATAATTGTTCAATCGGATTTAGATCCGAAGTCATTGCTGGCCACTTCAGAATTCTCCAGCGCTTTGTCGTCAACCATTTCTGGGCACTTTGAGAGCTATGTTTGGGGTCATTGTTCTGTTGGAACACCCATGACCTCTGACGCAGACCCAGCTTTCTGACACTGGGCCCTATATTGTGCCCCAAAATCTTTTGGTAGTCTTCATATTTCATGATTCCTTGCACGCAGTCAAGGCATCCACTGCCAGAGGCAGCAAAACATCCCAAAAACATCTCAGAACCTCCACCATGTTTGACTGTAGGTACTGTGTTCTTTTCTTTGTAGGCCTCATTCTATTTTCTGTAAACAGTAGAATGATGAGCTTTACCAAAAAGCTCTACCTTGGTCTCACCTGTCCACAAGATGTTCTCCCGGAAGGATTTTGGCTTCCTCAAGTACATTTTGGCAAACTCCAGTCTATCATTTTATGTCTCTGAGTCAGCCGGGGGGTTTCATTTTGTTCAGATGTCGATGGATAGTTTGAGTTGACACTGTTGCACCTTGAGTTTGCAGAACAGCTTGAATTTGTTTAGAAGTTCATTGGGGCTGTTTATCCCCCATTCAAACTTCCCTCCATTGCAGTCTTTTATCAATTTTTCTCTTCCGTCCACGTCCAGGGAGATTAGCTATAGTGCCATGTGTTGTGAACTTCTTGCATCATATGTGTTATGTCCTCAGTCATTTAATACCTATTTTGATTACTGGGCTTTGGAAAAAAAAAAAGGGAAAATGTATAATGTAGTGTTGATTGTTTTTTTTTTTGTTTTTTTTGGTTCCTTACTATTAGATTATTTGTTGTAAGTGGTCATGGTGCTCCACCTTGTGGCCGGTTGTTGTAGTAAGCATTTGCTTGTTGTCTTTACTTGATACGTGATCGTTTATATATGCTAATTTTCGTCACGTTATCCCTGGAAACTCTGCGAATGTGACGCGTGGGGAGAGATATGCCGCGCTGAATTGGTCGAGAGATATGCCGCGCTGAATTGGTCGATTGTTCAGTGTTTTTTCCTATGTCTACGACAGCAACGTCTGTGAGTGTATATGTTTTTTAAATTATTTTAATTGATTTGTGTATTTGCTGTGGTTATGATATCGGCGGATGGTGATATTTGTAAAACAGCGTTATTTCGGTTTGCTTCAGTATGTGAGTAAGCTAATTCTTTGTATTTCTGTGTTGTTTAGATGGTATTAAATTAAAGTTGACGTTATTGGTATGTGTGAATTAGTGATTTACTATATTGAAAAAGATACTCTAAGTTTTTTCTTATTGTTTCTGTTTATTACAGTTTTACTCGATTTTCACTTGTCTTAGTGAATAGAAGAGAAAATAAAGGAGCAAGGCGCTCGCATCTCCTGACTTGTGGAAAACGAGTTTGGCTTACTGTTTAATCTGTGTTGACGCACTGGCATAACACACAGAGAGACCAGTACAATATGCTTGAAATAAAAAGATTTATCCACAATTTTGAAAAGGTGCCAATAAGTTTGTCCGGGTCATTTTTGGAGTTCTGTGTGAAATTATGTCAAATTTTTTCTCTGTTTTTTTCTGTTGATCCAATACACATAAAAGAAATAAACATATGTATACCAAAACATTCTAATTACAACAATTTTCTGGGAGAAATGGTGCATTTTCTGAAAAAAATCTACGGGTGCTGATCATTTCAGCCATGACTGTAAATCCACCACAAGTACAAACGAACAATCTCAACCCAAACAAATACATATATCTTGCTGAAAGGCAACAGCATGGAAACTGATCATGCCATTTTGCCGCTCCAGTGCAGTCATACCTGCTAAAGCACCGCCCAGTACAATTTTTGGTTTGACAAGGAGGATGTCAGTCCTTATTCTTCTGACTTCACCAAAGACACGTGCTCTCCAGAGGCACGTAACAAAACAGTCAGTCAATTGTTAGTTTTTATAAATTAAAATATTGGGACCCCAAACTAATATTTTATGGCTCATGGTGGCAATAACAGCAATCAAATGCTTTCTCTAGCTCTGAATGAGACTTCTCAGCTGGTAGTTTGCCCCACTTGTCCTGAGCAAACTGCTTCAGTTCTCTTAGTTTCATGGACTCCTTCTACCAACTGTGACTTTCAGCTCTTTCTGTAGATATTCAATTGGATTCAGAACAGGATACTTCACACCAGTCCAATGTTTCCTTTTCAACCATTCTTGGGTGCTCTTAGATATTTTGGGTCATTAGCCTGCTGGAGGACCAATGACCTGTGACAGAGACAGAGCTTTCTAACCCTGGGCAGGATTTTTAAATCCAGTATGCCTTGACAGTTTTTTGATTTCATTGTGGCACCCAATGCCAAAGGCAACACAGCAGCCCCATAACATTACTGAGCCTCCATCCAGTTTCACGTGGATGGTACTGTTATCTTTGAAAGCTTTGTTACATCTTCTGTGAACAAACAGAGGATCTGCTTGTGAGTTACCATAAATCTCAAATTTTGTTTCAACTGTCCAAAGGACATTTCCCCAGGACTGTGTCTTATCAGTATACATTTTAAGAAATACCTGTTGGGTCTTTCTGGGTCTTCTACCATGGAACCAACATTGAAACAGATGGATGATGTGACATTATAACCTTCATCTTGACTATGCATGGCTATTACCATCTTCCTTTCCTCCCCAGACAGCGCTCTGCATTTCCTTCTCTTGTCCATGTTCAGTATGATGCACACCATGACAGAAATTGTCATAATGCCAGGACAAAGAATGCAGGAACAGGCAAGGTTATAAAGCAAATGGGTTTTTTTTTTTTATTAAACTCAAAAGGACAACAGCTAGAAACGAACACAATCTCAGGGGATTAAAATAGGAGAAAAAAAGGAAGACTGGGCATAGGCAACACAAGAATACAACCTCAATGACAGAACTGGAAAACACAGCACTGGGAAGCACTTTTATTTTTTATTTTAAGACTGATGAGGGAGCAAACGAGAGGCAGCTGGAGTGATTAACACAAGGGTAGGAAGGAGAGGAAAGACAAATGAGGAACATGTGTGGCTCATTGGGGCCATACTAGGGGGGAAACAGGAGCATCAAATGGCCAGGAAACAGGAGCGTCAGATGGGCAGGGTGTGACCAACAGCTGAGTAAGCGCTTTTCTCCATTCAGATAGGCTGAATCACTAATTGTAAGGTTGAAGACAACCTGGCCTGCTAATGAAAGTGATTATACACACACAGACACACACACACACACACACACACACACATGTAAACAGGTAACAGGGCACATATGTATGTGTATATATGTATGTATGTGTGTGTAAAAAAAAAAAATCTGTTTTTTGGTCTGCAGTTTGATTATTTCCTTGTGTGGTTTCCTCTTGCAGTTCAAAAACATACAGTTAGCTGGATCTGTATCTCAAAAGTGTCCATGGTGTCTGTGAATGTGTGTCCTATAATGGACTGACAATTGTCCTTTGGAAATATGGTATTTATATACATAAATGAATACATACACACTCACACAAATACACACACACACATTCATGTTAGTTAATTTTAAGTGAGAAATTTCATATCAAAGTCCTGTTTAAGGTATCCCTTTTATATTTAATTTTATACTAGTTGTAAATACAGTATACAGTAAAACCTCGGATTGCGAGCATAATTCGGTCCGGAAACGTGCTCATAATTCAAAGCGCTCGTATATCAAAGCGAATTTTCCTATTAGAAATAATGGAAACTCAGATGATTCGTTCAACAACC
>JAUMHC010000003.1:3324974-3337233 GCA_032359785.1 Heteromormyrus szaboi | reverse complement strand
ACACCCCCCCCCCCCCCCCCCTTTCACAGTAGTACCCACCATGCTCCCCGTACTGTCTCTCTCCTCCTTTATTCCCTTGTTACTCGTCATTTATCCATTTGTACTTTACTTATTGTGTTCTCTTGCTTCCCAGTGACTGTATGCAGAGCCCACCCTGACAGTCTGCGATTCTCCTTGCCGTGCCAAAGTGCATTTTATTAGTTTTTTTTTTTGTTTAAAAGCGTTAATTCGATAGCTAGAAAGCTCTTCCATGGGGATCGGCGAGGGCTGCCTCCGGGTTTTTGCCCGTGCCACTGCCATATGATCTGCTGTGGGCCCCGATTTCCCTCCTGGCTACTCACTATCCCTCGGCTGGCTCAGGATGCCTTTTGCCCTGGTCTTGCCAGGTCATGGAAATGGATTAATCGTCTGGTGCAGCTGCATGTGTGCTAGGGACCATTTCCCGTGCTCTTATGCCCGAGTGTGTCAACTTAGTGGGTGTGTTGTTCGGTCTGTGCTGAAATAGACTCTTTCTGTGTGTCCTCAGCGAGCCGCTGCACTGCTGCTATGGCTTACCACGGCTAGCTGAGCGTAGCGCCCATTCTTCTAGATGCAGTGCAGGTTCTCTGCATGCGAGCCGTCCAAGTCCTGAAGGTCCCATGTCCTGGCTTCTGCCCCTCCCGCTCGTGTTTGGTCCACCCGTTATCTTTGGCTGAGGGGGTTGTGAGAGTTACCTGCTTTGTGTCCATCTGTCCGCGACTGAGGCCTCCAGTGTGGGTAACTCCCATGCCTGTGAGCTCCGGTAGCCTGGCCTGTCTCTGACAGCATGAGCCCCGCTGAGCAGAGCGCTCTGGTTGCCCGAGCTTGATGGCTGAAGGTTGTGCAGAAAGCTTTGTTAATAAGTACCTGTTCTACACCTGCTGTATCCCATCACTGGCCTCCAGTTCTAGGAAACATTCAGTATAATGCCAGTTTAATACCAGAGTACTTTAAGGTGGGGCTGAAGAAGAGGGTTTATCATTTGGTGATAAAATTCTGTTCTTAAACTGAAATTTAGTTCTGGCCTTGTTATACTCTATAGTTTAGGTCAGTCATGTAGTTAAGCTGTGAGCAGCATGACGTGTTTGTGAGTGTCGATCTGGGAAGAGCTTCTTGGCATTCGGTCTCGATCACAGAGGGACATTGTCGGTAGCGTCCTTGTGCCGGAAAGGCCGTGGATAAGCTGTTTAGGGAGACAGTTTTGTGCTCGGGGCCGTTTGGCGGTTGGTCACAGATTTGCTGTGATTTTGGTGACTGAATATATTTTCAAATGACACAGATGCTGTATTGGAAAAAGAGGGCACACAAGGTATCTACTCAGCTGCTGGCGGCTGCTGCATTTCCTTTAAAATCTGTTATTATATATTCAAAATAAATTTGATGTGCGTCAAATGAATGGTGTCGGAATGTTTTATGTGTGACACTTCCTGGAGATTATTGTGTAATTCCTCTTAATGGACAGACTTTGGAACGGTATTCTTGGCTTGTCAGGTAAAATACAGCTTGGGGAACATGGAGCTTCCAGAAGATTCATGTGCGTTAAATGGTGCTGGGATATCCACGCTGGCCTGAAATGCTTGGGGACAGCACTGTGACCTGATTGGACCGTCAGGGGGTGGGTGGGGATGCAGACCCTGTGCATGAATGTGAACCTGTGCAGACACTGACGTAAGCGTGTGGCATATATGGGGCGTGAGTCTGAATGCGTGTGTGACATAGGGGAATAGGGGAGGATATAGAATATGATAAATGTGATACAAGAGCTGGGTTGGGCGGGTTATACTGGGTGGGTAAGTCAGAGAATAAGTTGCCCTTTCCAGTGAAGCATTCCTACACCAGTGACACCCTCCCCAGGCCACCCGGTGCTCCGCGTTCCAAATAAGGGCATGTCACCAGAGGATGCTGGGGTGCCCCCCACTGAATCTTACTTGGGTTGAGTGGAGCTGCTTGATTTGTGAGGAGATTTTATCCAGACCCTCCCCCACTTTGGACCCCTGACGCTCTTCATTTTCTCCATCCGCTTTTTCTCGCGCACGAGCCGGAGTCACTCTTTGCTCTTTATACTGAATGCCATATTTTTGCCTTTAGGGTTTCATCAAAGACGTCCATGAAGACTCTCTCACCATAGTCTTTGAAAACAAGTAAGTTGTGATTCTTTCCCTATTTGACTGATTCTTGCGTTCCTGTTTCTGCCTTATGTACCCACCTCTGGAACCCCCCCCCCCCCAGACACACACAGCATATAATGCATACACCTCGACACTTTTACGTTTCAGCACCTGTGGATTAGCTCTCAGCTGCCTTTACCTCCCCCACAGAAGCCCCCACCCCCACTGGCCCATAATCTCCATTTGTCCCCCCATTTTTTTTTTTTTTATCAGCTTGCCTTAAGCTGTCATCTAGGTCGTCCCTAAAAATACACTCTGGAGGTATGTGACACAGGAAGGCTGCAGAGTGCCCACTGTCATTCCTGACATGCCAACCCCCCTTCTATTCACTTCCCCTCCCCATCCTTACAACCCCCCCCCCCTCCCCCGTCCCCAAAATCTGGGCGGAGCTTTATACAGTGGGTGAGGAGAGTAGTCCCACAGTCGTCCTGGGTTAAATGGCACCTGAACACAAACCAATCCATTTCGTGTCAGTCCCCGTGGTTGGAAGGTCATGGGTTCGAATACTGTGGCCAGTAGAGTGATTTCACCATTGGGCCCTTAATCCCAACTGCTCTGGAATTTTTGGCTTCTGACTGTCAGTGCTGACTCCCATACTTGGTCTTTCTTGTCTGTGTCTCTCAGAGAGCAAGATGGCGTTTGTGTTATAACAATATAACAATTTCACCATGGGGATTAATAAAGTGTAGGTATTCTAGGCTTGGATGCACCGCACCCCCATGAGCAGATGCTCAGAAGCCCAAATCAAGGGTTGGTCTTTCACTGCATGGCTTCTTTCTTGGTACATCGTGTGAGAGCTGGACTGTAATGCAAAGCATTAGTAAGGAAGACGTGCTCAAGACATAAGGGTCTATGAGTAATAATAATGAATCTGTCTGAATCAGGCACAGATCCTGTTTTGTGTTGCTGGCTTAATGGCTTAAGTTCAAGGGTCTTGTGTTAACAGCCGCAGTGTGTGGCTCAGTAGGCTAAGCCTCTGTGCCTCTGATCAGGAGGTCGCTGGTTCGAGTTCAGCCTTGGCAAAACAGTCCTGTACAGCGGCCCTTGAGCAAAGACCTTAACAGCTCCCTGGGTGCTGCAAGGTGGCTGCCCCCTACCTGTGACCCCCCCTCACCCATATAGGTGTTTGTGTCTCATAGAGAGTAAAATGGAGTAAAGTAAAAAGAGAACCACCCCCTGGCGATTAATAAAGTATCGCTTTTTCATTATTCTGTTCTATTACTGTGATTTTACTCAGTCTTGGCTGTTCCCAGCATGCTCAGGGGCAGAGTACAGCAAAGTTCCCTGCCATGCTCCAGGCCTCTTCAGTCCTGCTGGGGTTGCCGTTCATTGCACTCTGTGCCGTTAAGCCACAGAAGAATGTTTTGTCCAGTCTGGGGATTTTTTTCTCCTCCTTCCCTTCACTGAGATAGAATTTCTCAGTAATTATTTATGCAAAGCAGTGTGATTGTCCCAAGTATGAAAGTCCCGTAAATGATCTGCGTTTGGGCTCCTTTCAGTGCCTGCAGTCGTCAGCTCTGCAACCCCACACAGAACTCTGGGTTTCTAGTTTGGTAATTAGTGACTCTGTCCCCTTCTTAGGACTTGTTTGGCTGCCCTTTGGCTCACTCCTCTAAATCCAGGTGCCATTTTCCCATTTCTGATAGCTAAATGCATTTATTGATATTTTTTGCAGATACTTATTAAAATCGATTCACTTTAATAGCTCTGAATTGAAGGATCTTTGCATTTTAATACACGCTGATACAGTCCACACCAATATTAATTTCACCCTCTGAAGATGTGACATTTTAGTGATGGTAATATTATGCTGGTCTACATGGATAGCATTACTGTCGCTTGGCAACCCACAAAAGCAGATCTGCTCGCACAGTCGGATGTTTAACTTGAATTCTTCTCAGTTCTCCGGGACTGGAACCCATAACCTCATGGTCAAATTTGCTTCCTTTACTACTTGCCATAATTGCCTTCGCAGAACAACCTGGGTGTCCCTATGCAGCAAAGTTCCTCTCAGATTGATTAAATTGGTCACATGACCTGACAAACAGGGCCACTAACTCCAAGTCCATCCTGCTATTGCATGCTGGCCCAGCATGGGCTGCCAGTCCTCTTGTGGTTTAGGAGGAAATGGGAGATTTTAAAGAGTCCTCCATGGCAGAGCTCTGCTATTTATTATTCCTTGGAATCTTCTCTCTCAGGTGGTTTTGCCCTGATTCTGCAAGAGAACGTGTAGATCTGAACTACAGGGAAATTTGGTGGAATTTGAGCATGCCAGGATCAAAGTATGATTTTGTAGTGAACCGGCAGATACGTCTGCGTCTTCTATGTCAGAATTGTAGTCTCATTATCCATCTGCCCCTCATGCAGCTGGCAACCTGAACGACAGCTGCCCTTCAGCGATGTACGATTGCCGCCCCCATCCGACTACCACAAGGACATCGGCGAAGGAGAGGAGGTGGAGGTAGGGTTGCGAGCCGACAACGATATGCTGCCGTAGACCCTGTTAGTCACGGTCTCATGGAACATACCTTTGATATGATCCTCAGCTTTAATAATCAAGCAGTACCTCACTCCAGAATACAACAGCGCCCCCTGTGGTTAGAGTGGGTCAATAAACCAGGTCCCTAATGGCTGTGCTATTCTCCCATTTACAAATTACCCCATTATCACCACGAATCTGAGGAGTTGCTGTGCACCACAAGTTTATAATTGATAGAGAGCTGGTTGTTTTTTTTTTTTTTTTTTTTTTTTTTTGCAGGTTTACTCCAGAGCCAATGAGCAGGAACCGTGCGGCTGGTGGCTGGCCAGAGTTCGAATGATGAAGGGAGAGGTAAGCGATCAGTTGTATGTTTGGGGTAGCAGTTAATGGACCTGTCGATGCGTTTGAATGGTTCTCCCTGGCTTCTCAGAAAGCCTTGTCCCTCCCACACAAAACTATTGTCCCGCTTGATGTCTTGTGATCTTGGGTACAAATCCGGTCTTTGCAATTTGCCCATATGTCTTCATTCTTAGCCTGAGCGTGTAGACCTGGCTGCCTCCTTTGCAGAGTGCATGTTCCTTGCTGGTATGATGTCCAGGCGCCATATGGTGGTTCTTTGAGCTGCTGAGTTCTCCCCCTCAGTTCTATGTGATTGAGTATGCTGCCTGTGATGCCACTTACAACGAGATCGTGACGTCGGAACGGATCCGGCCCGTCAACCCCAACAGCCCTTCGTCCCGCGGCTCTTTCTACAAGGTCCCCATCGCCGTCCCCGAGGATCTGCGGGACATGTGAGTCTCCCCACCCTCCCTCTCTTGTCCCCAACTTAAAGGTCCACCAAGGGAAGTGAAGCATGTTGATCCAACCTAGAGACCAGTGACTTGGATGTTTCTGGGGAACGCTTAGGTGCCAAAGAGGAGTATTCTGCTCTATACTGTCTTCACTGTACCAGTTTGTACCTTTGCTTGTCACTGAGGCTGTAACCACAGGGGTCTACCAGTTGTACCCTTAGCTGTAGGTACTACAGTTTGGGATACATTAATGTTATCTCTACTTTGGGCATGTTCCTCAGTCCATTTATCTACTTTAAATTAGACTAAAAGATACTTTTACCTACTGCTAGGGTACCATTGAGGGTACAGCCCCATGGACAAGCAAAGGTGCAAATTGCCTTTCCATTAATTATTCTGACTGTGTAGTATGCTGCCCTGCTTAGGTCCATGCTGGTTGTCATGGCTTCAGGGTTCCCCTCACACTGGCTCCCACGGGGGGGGGGGGGGGGGGGGGGGGGGGGGGGGGGGGGGGGGGGGGGGGGGGGAGAGAAGGGGGGGTGCTCGCGTATAGCCTCTAGCTGGGAACAGAAACACTGCAGGAAGTGCATCGTACAGCATGCATGTGAAGGACCAGCTCAAGGAGAAGTTCTACCATTGCGTTCAGCATCCAGACAATAGCCCCCCCCCCACCCAGAGTCGAGCTCCAGTCCCAGCATTGAAGTCATTCTAAAGTGTCGAGATAATGGAAGATCCTGAAAGTCCAAGCTGATGTTTCTTTCTCTGGGTTGAATTTTGAATAGTCTCAGTGTGGCATAGAGAGAGCCATGCTGTTATTGTTTTAGGCAAGAAAAGAAGAGCCCTACTGAGCTACTGAATAGATCAAACGGCAGTTCCCTCGGTAATACTGCAGTCTCCCGATGATTCATGAATATATTTTCGATGCTAAGACTCAGGGGGTGGGACAACAAAACGCAGCAAATGTACCGGACATGGAGAATCCAGAATACAAGCTGAGAACATTACCTTTGGGGAGGCGTGGGTTACGCCCACCTTCTGGAAGGGAGTTTCAGTTCTGCCTTGAAACCTTTTTAACACGTGGAAAAATAAAAAAATTCTCACGGTGAAATGTCAATGGTTAAAAAAAATGCAAAACAATTTGCCTCAATAAGGGTCACAAGTTACATTCAAAGGGAAATATTACATTTCAGAAAGAAATTGAAATTCTATTTAACCAGATGCATCCTCACCCATAAATGTGGGGGGGGGGGGGTAAATCCCTCTCCCACGCTGTTACTCTGCATGCTGTGTGCTCTTCCTGTCTTTGCACAAATTTCTACTGGGTGCTCTGGTGTCCTCCCAGTTTGGTGACTTATTTGCCCTAAGGTGTGTGTATGTGTTCTGTGATGAACTCGCATCCTGTCTAGAGTGTCATTGTATCATGCACAGTGAATAGCTACTGGCCATCTGTGACCCGCACTGGATAAATGGCTATAGATGGATGGATGGATGGATGGATGGATGGATGGAAATATGTATAGTGTTGAAAAACACTCGGTGTCAAGCTCACAATAAGGTAAGCATGATAGGTGTGGCCTGCTATTAAGTAACTGGGAACTGGGTGTCTGCATGAAATCCGGCATGTCATCCACACCACAGCCACTTCAAGGTGAGAAAAGAGCGGAGAGATCCTTCCGGAGTCAGTGTCTCCTTGGCGTCCATGCTTCCCTGCCGAGGGCCTCATCTGCACAGAGCTGCAACGGCAGAACAACAGGTTCCCGGTGAAACACAAAAAGTCGCCATCGTCAGGCCGCTCCTGGGGGAGTGAGAGGCCAAGTCTACCTGAGGAGGATTCCTCTGCCTGTCCTCCCGCTCTCCCTCCGCGGAGATTTTCATAAAACGCATAAAGGACTTGTGGCATGTGGGCTTATTTTCGTGGCACCATCAAAGAGACTGGAAATGCGGTCCAAACGCGGCTTGAAATTGTAAAAGCGGCTATGGCGGTAAGACCCAGCCAAAGGGGAAAGGAGAATTTAAGGACGCCCACGGTGTGGCGAATAAAAGAGGCAGAAGCTGGACGCTTAGGCGCGGAGTTTGTGAAAGCCTGGGGGGCGAGAGCTTTTTATTACCTCCAACCACAGCGGGATCTGAGCAACCTTATTGGTCCGGAGAGGCTCTGCTTTAGCCCAAGCTGCTCCTCGTCTGCCCGAGTTACCCGGTTAATGGAGGGCTGCTGGGGGTTGTGCTGAGTTTTAAACTGGGTTAGTGGGGTCAGGGCTCAGGTGCCGTCACACCTAAACGGCAATTAAACGCCTTTCCTGTGTATCAGCTGTACGGGGGTTCCCTTCCCCCTCTTTATGTGCCGCAAACACATTCTAGCAACCCCATCCTGAGAAGCTTTGCGTGGGTCTGCAGGTGAGGGGGGGGGAGGCAGGTGGGGGGGGGCCAGACAGAGGAGAGGCTCCTGACCTTTCTTCTTCAGCGCTCTTTTTATTAACTAAGTGGTTCTACATCAAAAGTCCTGTGAAGATTCACCTCTCAAGGCACATTGGTGAAGGGGGCATTTAATTAGCCGTGACGCAGCTGTGCTCAGTACTGAGATGAAGTGGCAGTGGGAGGGGTCGGGGGAGGGGGGGTCAGCACTATCTTCCACTGGGTTTGAGCAAGATACTGGTCTGTAAACATAGCTGTGATTGCTTCAGCTCTCAGAATTTAATTATGCAGCATTTGTCCGCACTTAAATACCAGCAATTATGGTATATTATTATATAAGTAATTATGAATGTGACGTGTTTTAATTAACATGAACAACAGTTTTTCTTCATGGACTTTGACTACAGGCATGAATTTGGCTGAGGATAGGGGGTGGGGGCAGGGGGTGGGGATTGGCGGTGCTTGAGCACCTGTTCCTTTTGCCCAAAGGCTTGTACATGCCTATATGGGTACTGAGAACCCTTTATTGTTCTGTTTACCAGTGGCCACCAACTGGATTGACAGCTTTTATTATCGTGTATCTGCCACTCAAAAGGTCTCTGCGCAGCGCTGGCTCACAGCAAGTGCCACTTAAGTCAGATTTTTAACCTTGAGGCGCATTACAATGGTTTAAATAATTTAAGGTATGCAGTTCTGCTGTTGTCCAGTAGGTGGTGCAGAAGACCACATATGTATGCTGGGTAGCAGGCTGATAGATACGTAACGCGAACTAATCATTTCAGTGATACGCAGTCTTTATTCTTAAACATGAGCTAGTAAATAAACAGTGAAAGTTGCGAAACAGTCCTGGTAATGCGAATTCAAGGTACAATTACATGGAAAATGTATTGTCAGGAAAAATGAATTAGTTGTTACACTCTGAAAGACATTGACTGTGAGAAACCTACTGAATGAGAGGACACTGTATCTGCCTGCTACTTCTCATGGTCCGCGACGACCCCCCGCCCCCAGATTGGTGATGAGATTGTTCGCATCAACGGATACTCCATCACCTCCTGCATCCACGAAGAGGTGATCAGTCTCATTCGGACCAAGAAGACGGTGTCCTTGAAAGTGAGGCGTAAGTTTGATGGCGTCCTCTACTTCAGGCCATCAGCCGCTGCCGCTTTATGAGTCCGTAGGATGTCATACATGAACATTACCACACAAAGCAGCCATTTGTTATTCAGAATCACTGTTTCATGTAGTAAATGGTAAATGGACTGCATTTATATAGCGCTTTATTCCATGCCTCACATTCGCCCATCCACGCACACATTCATACACCGGTGGTGGAAGTTGCCATGCAAGGCACCAACCAGCTCACCGGGAGCAATTTGGGGTTCAGTGTCTTGCTCAAGGACACTACGATGGGGTCAGGAGGACCCGGGGTTCGAACCTGCAATCCTCCGGTTGCCGAACGGTAGCACTACCTCCTGCACCACCATCGCCCACATTATGAATGTGACGTGTTTTAATTAACATGAACAACAGTTTTTCCTCATGGACTTTGACTACAGGCATGACATGTAGTGTACTGGTCATCACTTTCTGTGATGGAGACACCATTAAACACTCCAGAGGTCATCAGAGAATCATCTCATCAGTTTCATTCACCATGAGTTGCTGTCAATAATTAATGGCTGCGGCCTGTTTAATGACGTGCCGCCTTCCAAATCCATGACAGATGTTTCTCCACAGGCTTTCCTCTGAATCGTTAATCATTTCAGTCTTATTACGAACAAATAGCTTTATTCTTTCCGACAATATTTTTACCAGATACTTACCTCCAGCTTTTACTGAACAACTAAACTGCAGATAATTTTGATTGTGTTTCATTAAAGCACCGTTCCTCTTTTACTACAGATGTCGGGATGATACCTGTCAAAAGGTATTGTCTTTTCTCTTTAATTACCATTTTAATTTGTAATATGTAGTGTCTGTAATATGTCAGCTCTAGCTAATGGATTAGTGAAAGGATTTATGAATCTTGATAGAAATTATTTAGACTAGAGTCAAGCATTGCCTATTAGAAATTTAATTATACACTATTTTGTGTTGCTGATTAGAAGCTTTGATTCATCTTACTGCTAATGACATAATGAGAGGAGCCTGATTGGGCCAAAGCACTTAGGATCAAACCATAATTAGGGCCCTCTTCCGTTTCTCTTCTCCAGCTCCACAGACGAGCCCCTCCGATGGCAGTTTGCAGACCAGTTTGTTTCCGAATCCGGGGTAAAAAAAAAATTTGTCCCTTCATTTTCTCGGCCCAGTCCTTTATCGGCAGCCATCGCACGCGTCTGATGCTGACGTGAACCATTTTGACCACGTGTCAAACGTCGCTTCCACAGGACAAGAAAAGCAGCGTTGCCGGACTGGCGTCAGTCGGAGGAAAGGAGATCAAAGAGAAGAAGGTCTTCCTCAGTCTGGTGGGCACCAAAGGCATGGGGATCAGGTGAGTGAGCGGGAGGTGCGACGTAGGCGCCTCATCGCAGCATGTGAAGCTAACCAATGGGGCTGAACCCTGTGTGTCCTCAGCATCTCCAGCGGTCCAACGCAGAAGCCTGGGATATATGTGAGCAACGTAAAACCAGGGTCCCTTTCAGCCGAGGTGGGCCTGGAGGTGAGTCTGACACTGGGGTCTGGATAGCAGAGGTGGATAGTTCAGGTCCAGAAAGTATAAATCCGGACCAAAATTTTATTTCAACCAACCAGTTGAGCGCTCTGTGACCGTGAGTCTTTATACTCAACTGATTGGTTGAAACAAAATTTTGGTCCGGATTTATACTTTCTGGACCTGAACTTTCAGCCTCTGGGTACAGGTACAGCCCTGGTACAGTTTTGTTCCCCAAGGTACAAACAACATTAATGGACCCTCAAAGGTACAAAAATGTTCCTCAGAGTCCATAGACTGAAGGTACATTTACTTACAGTTGGGGTACAATTGGCAGACCCAGAGGTACAAATTGGTATTTTTTTGACAGTGCAGCAATGTTAATTAGGCATAAATAAAACGCATGAATAATTTTGTATTCACATATTAATTAAGTCAGGTTTTGCATGAGCAGGGGTCATAACTTGCGTAATTGACACACACACAGATGATATGCGGGGAACTGTGTTTTATAGGTTGGTGACCGGATTGTGGAGGTCAACGGAGTGGATTTCACCAACTTGGATCACAAGGAGGTGGGAGTTTCTGTGGCTATGTACCACTGACATGTCTTTACCATGACAGAGGATCGTGTACCAGTCATAACATAGCGCATTGCTTCCTTTGTCCTGGTCTTTGCAGGCTGTCAGGGTGCTGAAGAGTAGCAGAAGCTTAACTATTACTGTTCTAACTGGAGCGGTGAGTAACACTCCAGTCATGTCACTGCTGAAAGAATTCCACCTTTTCTTAGCTCATAGCTGCTAGCGCCAGAAGTGCTGATAAATATTCTCCGCTTGTGTAGAAGATATCTTTTAAAGTCGCCGTAGTTAATTATATGTGCTTGTTAATTTAATTAGTTTCTTCAAAATTAGGCTGCACTATACAATTGGTGAAGCGAGTTAAGTCAATAAATCCTAAGAAAATCATGCGACCTTTGTCACATTTTCTATTGATTGGGGAGCAAGATTAAATTATCTGTCCATCTTCCCTTTTGACTCGATTTTTGAGTAGTGTTCATTAAGTGCACTAAATGCATCTGCGCTTAATGGATTTGCAATTAATTGGTACTTGTCATTTGTCACCACGGTGACTGATTGCCTGAAGGTGATCGATGGAGATGAGCTGCTTGGACTCTCTGTAACACGGACCCACTGGCCTCCTACAGGGCAAGGAGCTGTTCATGACGGACGAGGAGCAACTGGCCGTGGAGTCGCGCAGGGAGCTGGAGCGCCAGGAGCTCATGCAACAGAAGCGGATGGCTCTGGAGGCCAATAAGATCCTCAAGGAACAGCAGGAGAAAGAGAGACTGTGGGTATCCCAGCATGCATCACTGCACAGTGACACTGCACTAAGTGCTGTCTGTTAGGAGCATCAAAGCTTGTATTACATTCCACTTGTAAGGTAGCACAATATACAGCTCTTGCAAAAAAAGCTGAGACCACTCTATTTTTAAAAAAATCTGGATTTTTAAATTGTGGGTTAATCCCGGTTCTGCTGGCAGAAGGCTAAACTGAGCAGCAGGTTTTGTCCGGATTCAAAATTTCTAAGGCAGCAGTAGGCAGTTTCTCATGAATTGGAGGATGACATCAAGTGACATTGAAAAGGATTGGGAACCATTAAATCAGTGTTACTCAAAGTGTGGTCCGCGGACCACTAGTGGTCCGTGAGCGACCTCAAGTGGTCCGTGAAGTGATATCAT
>JAUMHC010000003.1:3289321-3299545 GCA_032359785.1 Heteromormyrus szaboi | reverse complement strand
AATGAACAGTAATCAGTTACTCTACTTTTTCAGTGGAAAAGTAATTTAATTACAGTAACGCGTTACACCCAACACTGTTTGGGATCTATCATGGGGAAGGTTTTCAGGTGTAGATTTTCATCCATATATTGTTTTTTTGAAATGGTAATAAGATCCATCGAAGATCAAATAGAGTAGAGAAATGCCACATAAACCACTTACCCTTTGAAAAGTTTAATTGCTGCTTTAAGGATGATGACATGTCATTGGAAATGTCCTACATCTCCTGATCTGAAAGAATGGGTTGATATGGTAAAGTCAAAGTAAACTTTATTGTCATCTCAGCTATGTACATGTACAGTAAGATGAGACGACGTGACTCCAGTTTATGCAGTTTACATTAATAACAGCACATAGAAATACATAGAAAGATACAAGTAACTGTAATAAAGACTAAACAAGAATTTAAAAAATGTGAAATTAAGTACAGAGGATATTTTAACATTCAGGAGTTGTGCAAACGTTCCATCAGCAGCCAGAGAGGAGGACAAATACAAAACATAATACAGTGTAATTATGTGTGTGTTTTGTGTGCATACGTAGCATTTTAATATAGTATGTAGTACTTGTAAAATTGGTGTGTTTTGTGCATGTAGCACTGTAGCAATATATAGTAATGGAAACTACTTCATATTAAGTTATGCTGGGAAGACTGAATGGTGAGAGGAAAATGAATGGAGCATGGGATCTATTTTTACATAATATAATGTTCAGTTAAACAGTTACAGAATAACTTCACATAAATAAGGTGAATGATAAAGAATAGAGTAAATAGAGTAATAATAACAGCAAATGTTACCCTGTTCACAAGTTTAAGCGTCTTATTTAATTATTCTTCTATGCTGTCACCAAGTGCATTTTTGCAGAGGTTAAAAAAGATCTGTCAAATGCTTTTTGAGTCATTGTGCTAATGAGATCAAATGTCTGAAACTACACCCCCCCCCCCCTTTTTTTGCTACCACTGTCCAGCACTGCTTCCATTTTGGTGCAGTTTGTCTCAAAACTTTAACAGGTCCAGAGTTGTATGATTATACTTAAGGGCGTGCAAGTGTATGTGACCCATGATTGACTACCATCAGTGTACATTGTGATTTGTTTTGCCTGGCATATGCTCAAGACCACCACAACCCTGCAACCTTGACCAGGTAGAGCGGTTGGAAGATGGATGAGGGTACTGTTTGCTGTATAGTTGGATTGTTTGTTGTACTTGAGTAGAATTAATATCTTTGTCTCTGTGTTGATTGTTAGATACCCATATGTTGGGCTGGGGGAGGTTCACCGGGAATATAATTATCTTCCAGGGCATTGGAACATCCCTTGGGCTGTTGGCTAGCATTCTGGTGTCCATGAACGACAAAGACTTTCATGCTTTTACAACCTGTCCCCAAATTGACTTGGTAAGTTAGCATGCTCAGACTGAGTGGTTTTACTCCAACACCTGAGGTTCTAACTGCTTCTAACCAGTTTCCTCAAAGTTGGTTATGGGTCCTTAACACCTAACTATGTGGCAAATCCTGTCTGTCTCCATGTGATATTTCTACCTTGCTGTTCATCATATTTTGAAACATTGTCAGGTTATGATTGTTTTGCCTTTTGTGTGAAATTAGATTTTTGTAGTAAAGACTATTCATTAAATCTCATGAAAGGAGTGTAATAAACTATGGCAGTTTTTCGTATTGGTCAAAAGTAATTAATAGTGTGTGCCTGTTTTTCACTTACGAAGTCCTTCCTGAAAGCGAAAGGGCATCGTCTCCTAACAGCAGCTGAGGCAGCCAAGATGGCTGTGGTCTACAGCCAGTATACCTCCCTTTATGTGTTGACCAATGCGGTGAGTTCTTTTACTAATAAGTTGGGTTTCACTACAGAACTGAAATGAATTAAGGGCAGTTAAATGGTGCCTATAGGGAACACCAATGTAAGGACTGTTTAGCTGATTGAAATTGAGCAGGTGATTTGCATTAGGTGCTATTGTTTTCATCAATTTGTCATATTATTTCTTTCTTACTCTAATTTGCCTTCTTTTTTTGCAGGTGACCCAAGGAACCTGCCTTCTGTCCTTTAGTTTTTCTCCAAGCTGTCCCAAAACACAAAGAGAAGTCTGCCTCACCCAAGCCAAGGAGGCCTTTGAAATTGGCCTACTAACTAAGACTGAAGATGAGGCAGTGCCCAGTAAGCTAGAGCTTCACTTGTTTGTTAAGGCAGCCTTCTCTTTAGTTGTTACTCAGAGATGGCTTGGATCCCCAGCAGGGCCAGTTGGCCAGGCCAGGAAGATATGTCAAGAGGCTATGGAGAGGCTACATGCCTATAGCTTAGCAAATGGCCCAGACAAGGATCAGTTGAGTATGGAAATTATGTCCTTGGTGGGTGAGGTAAAAAAGCTCTTCCAAATTCAGCCTTTCTTAAACTCAGATGAGAGGTCCTTCATCCCCAACAGCTATAAATCCATGGAGGAAGTCCCTGTAAAGTTTTCAATGGCAAGTTTCTCTGAAGTTATAGGGAGGTTCAGTCAGTACCATGCCTCAGTCTGTGATGCCTTTGCCACGTCAGGCGATCAAAGTAAGAGTGGGTGTAAGGGCTCGTATGGGCCTTGCATCACAGCATTGAAGACGGTCACGGAAACCCCTGACACAGCATGTACTTTGGGGAACCACTCAGATTTGAGAAAACCTGAGGGATCTCCAACCAATAGTTGGGGGAAACAGAGAGAACAGAAGGATAACATGGGGAAGCATGGAGGGACCTCCAGGGCTTGCTTACTGCCATCAAGAAAATATGCTTCCTCTACTTATCTAAGAGCGCCACAGTATCAGGGGTTCAGCTCTACTACTCTCGTTGATGCACAGTGTCCCACAGAAGATGGTGAAAAGGTGTGGCAAAATAGCAGTATTGAATCAATAACCTCTGGAATGACTAGTATAGATAAAGCAAGAGAGGCAGATAAGTACAGAGAAAGGCCAGGATCATCTACAAGCTCCCTTGGTGATAGCTGGGGTTCACTCTCCTCTTGGCAGAAGGCATCACTCTCCGATGCAGGCTCTTCACATAGCATGGGAGGGGTCAGTGAGGAGGAATTTACTTCTCTATATGCAGTGGGAGTGGATGGAAGGATTGATATGAACTGTCCCACAGTGCTCACTGAAGAGAATGAACAGATAGGCTGGACTGAAATCACAGCGCCTGATAATCTGGTGGTAGGTGGCATGAAAAGCCTGGCTGGTGAAGTGATGAATTTTGCCAGCTGTAATATTGGTTCACTGTCATCGTGGCAAACTCCATGTCTACCGGAAAACGGGCATAAGGACATTCAAGGGCATGTCGGGTTACGAAGTACAGATAATCTGGAATGGGAAGTTGACATGCTCTGCCCCACAGAACCTGACAGGGAACTAGAGGAACCTAAACAGCATGGGAACATCTGGCAACTGGAAGGGTGCACTGAGAGGCTGAAGTCATCCTCCAGCTCTCTTGGTGACAGCTGGGGTTCACTATCTTCCTGGCATAAAATATCACCCTTTGACAACAGTTCTTCACTTACCAAGAACGGGGGTAGCAGTCATATTGCAGAAGGACTGGATGAGAGGGCATTTATGAGTTGTTTCACAGAATCAGATGAGTTGGACAGACAGAGTGGCTGGACTGAAAACAAAAGAAATTGTGGACCTATTGGATCAGAAAAAGTGAAACCAAAACAGGCATGTGAAAACCTCCATCCACAAACATCTCCAATGAAGGCAGATGTAGGGGTTAGCCATCCAAGCATGATCAATCAGTCACTCCCTTCAGTTAACTTATCCAAGAGCGTGGCACCCCACACAGGTCAAGTGCTGCTTAGTCAACACCAAGGACCTAAATACCCGTTGGTCAAAGGATTAGGTGTCTGGAGTGGCTCCAGTGGACTGCATGCAGTTGATCCTGAGGCAGAGACTGAGGATAACATGCCTCCAGATTGCCTCTTCCAAAGTTCACCTGTCATAGTCCATGCGGGTGCTTGCCCGGTAGCATCTCCTTCAACAGACATAGAAAACTCTTTTGTTCTCACAGGGGATGAAAAGAGTGAAGGGGACATTGGATGGCCACATCTGAATAACAGAAAGCCCTTGATAAATAGCAGTCCATCTTGTATGTATTGTCTTTGGCAGTGCATGATGGCTAGTGAAGTCTCTGGGCAACTCTGTACACTAACTGAGCAGGACTACAAATCCTTGATGTCAGGAGTGTGTCATGATTGTCTTTTATACAGACTGAACAACACAGGGATATTCAAACTAAAAAAATTCAACAGTGTCTACAGTAAGTACCATTTTTGTGTTCATAATTGTAATACAAAATTACACAATATGTGAAATGCTATAATGTAGGTTTTTATAGAGTTTTGTGCAAAACTTGCAGAATATATAACATTTTGGGTATATAAGTGTATGGACAATATACATCAGTTAGCTGCCTTTATGTTCATGCCAGGTGCACTGCTTTTGAAGTACTCTAAGGCGGCAGGCTTGTGGACGGCATGGGAGACTCAGGTCTACGTTGGAGATTCTATGGGCAAACAAGGCATGCAGAGAACTGCATTATGGGTACAGTTTCTACACCAGGAGGAGATGCTGGGCTGGTATGCAGATAGTTTGCTCCATATTGCGCCTAAGGAGAACTGGTCAAAAAAACACTCAATGACTCCCGGCAATTACCCAGTGTCTATCAGTGAAAATTTATGAATGGATCACTGGAGTGCATAATTAGCCTCAAAGTTGTTGTTTTGAGTTCTTTGGAGAAGTATGCTTAACTCTCATGTCTTACCCTAGTTATGTTGGGAAGGAATACCTCACAGCGAAAGAGCTGCATTATCACCTCAATGATGTGGAAAGGCAGATGACAGCACAGCATTATGTGACGGAGTTCAACAAGAGGTTGTATGAGAAAAGGATCGAAATGCAGATTTTCTTCATTCCCTCCGAAGTGTTGTTGGTATGTCACCTACTGACTCTTCCAGACCATCTTCATTCCATCATCTTTGCAATTGTGGTTGCTAGGGCTGGGCAATACATCAATAAAATATAGTATCTTGATAATGAACATGTGGGCGGCATGGCGGTGCAGTGGTTAACACTGTCACCTCACACCTCTGGGACCTGGGTTCGAATCTCTGCCAGGATTCCATGTAACTGGAGTTTCCTCCAGGTACTCCGGTTTCCCCCCAAAGTCCAAAAACATGTTGAGGCTAATTGTAGTTGCCAATTTGCCTGTAGGTATCCATGTGTGAGTGAATGGTGTGTGAGTGTGTTCTGTGATGGGTTGGTGCCCCATCCTGGTTTGTTCCCTGCCTTGCACCCGTAGCCTCTGGGATAGGCTCCGGACCCCCTGCGACTCTGAACAGGATAAGCAGTTACAGAAAATGGAAAAATGCATGTATTATGAACATCCATATTGTTCAATATCGCAAATATCATGATATAGCCTAAACAAAACTCTTTTTCTTGCATAAAGTTATAATGCATCATTTTTAAACAAATTCCATTAAGATATGAGTTTGTTGGAGTATTTTGTCATCATACCTGCCACATGCTCCATAGCTGTATTAGTAAAGTATTTTGATCATCATAATCAGAAAAACGCAAAACCACCTATTTTACTGTTTTCTACTTTTGAATTTTAGAATATGTAGAGTATTTACTTCAGTTGGTATCCTGTCTTACAACTAGAGGAAACAATGCTTTATCTTCCATTTATATAAGTACAGGTACACTGGAATGCTTCTTTACACATATCCCATCTTACTTTCCTCTGAGACTGCAGGGTCAACCATTTATCCAGCACCCTGTAGCATTTTGAAGGGTTAAGGATCTTGCTCACGGGCCCAATGGACATGTGACTGTTCTGCCAAGGACAGCCTTGTTTATCACTAGTGGACCTCCATGTCTCACCATGCCTATAATCATACAGTTAAACAATGCTATATTAATAGTAAAAGTTGACTCTTGTGCTAGTCATTAAGGAATATAATGTTTTATAAGCAGTCTAAAGAAATAATGCATAATCTTAACCAGCAACGTATTTTTATTAACCTCAGAACTATTCCCTACAAAGTTACCGTAGTACTGAGAAACTCTATTTTCTATCAGAAAATTTCGTGACACACATATGTGTATGAGACGTCCTTCACAAAAGTATCTTCTTGTAGGTTAAAGTTTGAATTTTGCTGTATCATCAGATTTTGGAAGGCAACGTCATTGTGGGCTGCATGACAGTGGAGCCCTATATGCTGGGAGAATTTGTGAAGCTGACCAACAACACAACGAAAGTGGTTCGAGATTATAAAGCCACAGACTATGCCATTGCCTTTGGCCATTTTTCCTTTGAATTCTCTGGTGGCACAGAAGTTGTTGTAGATCTTCAAGGTATGCCTATGTGTTCTATACCATGCAAGTACCATAGAACAGGAGATTTGTGTATCAAAATTGTTTTGAATTACTGTAAATGAACTGGACTCCAGTTGTTAATAAGCTAACTGAAGTACATATGTTGAAGCAATCCATAGACATAGCGATTGTGATAGATTGGAGGAGATATTCATGCCAAAATTTGTAATGTTACCTATAGTTAATGAAAGGCGCGGGGTCTGAGACATAGCATCCCAAATAGTACAATAAACTAGCAATTAATAGATGAATATGCTATTTGTAGATAAGAAATCATGAGTTTGCTTGAAACAATTTGACTAAAGGTCAAATTGAAAATAATGAAAATGTTAACAAAAATGCACATTCTTACCTGGTCCCTCATAGTTTGGAGTTTGGTGAGGTTGCACATTACTGATGACTCAAGCCACAGATGCACTGTAAAGTGATTTAATCTTTCGAATGAATGGTTGTCCAAAATTAACTTTATATGGTGACTCAAACAGAAATTACTTTGACAAATGCTTTTTTTTTGCATCCAGCTATTATTACAGTTGAGTTTATGTTGCTCTCTTTTGCAAAATGTATGTGACCAAATCTGCGTGTGTTTGAAGAGAGTCTGCTTTTAATAAAGCCAGTTTGGTTGGCATGGATGAGACCTGAGTTTAGAGTCAACCTAGACTGCTAATGCTTTGTTTATAATTTCGAGGTTAGTGTTGATTAGCGATGGCTTGAACAGAGGGCTGGGTCATTGCCTGGCTTAAGCTGTCCTGAGATTATGGCTCTCTCTCTCTCCACAGGTTGGGTGACAGCAAATGGAAAGGGGCTGACCTACCTGACAGACCCTCAGATCCATTCCCTCAGGGCAGCTGGCAGCAGGATGAACTTTGGAGAGAGGGGCATCAGAAACTTTCTGGAGGCCCAGCATGGGCCCAAATGCAATGACATCTGCAGCAGGCTGGATCTTAACTGTCTAGGAAGCCCTGGGAAGGCTGGTGGTTTTACGGTTTAGGAGCAGGACTTATAAGCAGAAGAGTATGGGAAGGCATCTGTAGTATTTTTCAACTTGATAATTATTTTGCTAATCCCTTCAGTACCGGTTCTATTAATGAGGGAGTATGTGACCTTGTATCTAGATGCTTGACAAGCAGCACTGGTTTCCCCCAGTGCTTACTCTCCCCAGTGCTTACTCTCTCCAGTGCTTACTCTCCCCAGTGCTTACTCTCCCCAGTGCTTACTCTCTCCAGTGCTTACTCTCCCCAGTGCTTACTCTCCCCAGTGTTTACTCTCCCCAATGCTTACTCTCCCCAGTGTTTACTCTCCCCAGTGCTTACTCTCCCCAGTGTTTACTCTCCCCAGTGCTTACTCTCCCCAGTGCTCGTCTGCCTATACACAAGACTGCACTTTTAATGACCCCTCCGTCAAACCCCTGAAGTTATCAGATAACACCATAGTCATTGGTCTCATCTAAGAGGACACTGTCTTTCTACAAATTGGGTTTTTGCTAACCCAATGGTACTGCAAAACGTACATGTGGAGATCAGCATACACAACAGTGGCCTCCTGCCACTGACCCCTCTTATAATACAGGGCAGCATAGTGATTGACTCAATAACTGCAGCACTCATAAATGAACAATTCTAAAGAAATGACATGATAATCTGTTTCTTTATATCTTGTATATTCTGTAACCAGTGGTCGAGTTGTAAAAGTACTTCAAGGGGGATGTGGAGGTCCCCCATGATAAAATTTGCTGACCAGATTGTGTTTCAGAAGAGAGTTCACCTGTTGAGTACCCTGATATAGCTGGTAGATTTCCATTAGCATGAATGAAATTACACAAAACAGTTTAGGGGGATGGTGAGGAGGGACCTCATATTTTCAAGGGGGTACCAAGGTACATAATGATACAATGAGTTTTAATGCTTATTATTAAGTAACAGAACAAATACTGGTAGGCAATGAATTGCACTTAATTTGGGCAATGTCACTGAAACAACTGAACTTGGACAAATCTCGGCCTAAGAGTTCAGTAAATCACTAAAAGAATTATGACTTACATTTGTAATTCACACTACAATGGTGTCACTGTTCCCAAAATCAATATGTCGAGAAGACACCAAACTGGCAATCACTCCAATTGATCTTGGAATGGAATAAATGATAGACTCAATAGATTAATGAAAATGTATTAAAGAAAATGTATTGAATACTGGGAACTACAAGTCCAGAAATGACAGACCCTCTGAAGGAGCAAAGAAGCCAGACGTCATCAATTATGATACTATAAATGTTTAATTCAATACTGAGTATTTTATGAGCTAGTATTATTGATAGCAATACCTCATTTTTAAATTTGATCATTTAATAATGGAATGACTAATTTTAAATGATTATCAATCTGTAATGATCAGTGTATGTTTAGCAAAGTAAATCTCACTAAACAAGATGTATAATACTGCATTTATTGCAAAATAAAAATTAAGATCTACTTCATATGTGTAAAAAAAGAAATATAAATGTGTTGGGATTCCTGCATTTTTGTGATAAGTGTACGCGAGGAAGTGAAGTTTTCGGGAAAATATAGCAACCATATTCAAGATAAATGAACCTTGGTCTTCGATACTTTAAAATGGCAATTTATGCCAACTGAGTAACATTTTAGTATGGAAGTACTGGTATTGATATTGAAGTAGGGCTGTCTATGTGTCCTTAATATGCGGTTTTCCACTGCCATACCCCTAACCCTTTTATCAGTCAGATTTTACATGTCAGATTTACCTTCCTATTCCATTCACAGCATCTCATAGCAAAAACACACACTAAAGAAGGCATGCGGCACTGGAAAAACAGAAAGGTAAGCACAACATTTTCATACAAAGCATGGCAACACTAAGTATTATTGGTACCACTTTACAATTAGACTCCCTTTTGCCACTTTTAAATCGTATTAACTAATGCTGTTAATGTTAGCACCTTAACACTTGCGATTAATCTGGAAACCTTAACGCTCTATTTTGTTTTTAACATAATTTAACCCTCTGGAGTCAGTGATCTTGAGTTTTTGACAGGAGAATTAGACACTGACAGCAGGGAGATGAGAGAGTGCACTTGAAAAAAAAGTTTAGAGAGGGTTAATCCTGTTAAATGTACAATTATAGGTCAAAAAATGTTGGTCAATTTTCTAAATAATTATACTATTATTCATTGACTATAATTATACAAATAATGATATATCAATAAATCGGATTTTACCGACACAAAGATGTTGGAAACGATGCATCTCGAGTTCATCATTGTATCCGATGCACATTTTGTCACGCCCTGTCATGTGAGCACAAGGTCACATGAGTAACAAACAGGACACGGTGTCAGAAGTTACACAGCTTGGACTCTAACCATGGCAAAGTTTAACCCTCCCGAAAACTTCGGCTTTACTCGTCTGGAACAGAGGCCAGAGTGGCGGCAAAGATTTCAGAGGTACCACGTTGCTACTAAATTAAACCTGGAGGCCAGTAAAGTTCAGGTTAACACGCTGCTGTACACGCTAGGCAAGGAGGCTGAACAAGTTTTCGATACTTTTGTGTTCGGGCAGGACGAAGACGTAAACGACTACGACACTGTCGGGAAAGTTAAATAATTACTTTATGCCTTCATGTTATTCATGAAAGAGCCCGTTTTTACCAGTGAGCGCAGAAGCAAGGCGAATCAGCTGAAGAATATACACTCACCTAAAGGATTATTAGGAACACCTGTTCAATTTCTCATTAATGCAATTATCTAATCAACCAAT
>JAUMHC010000003.1:3248927-3260797 GCA_032359785.1 Heteromormyrus szaboi | reverse complement strand
TGTACCTTGTCATCCGTAACAGAGCGCTGGGACAGAACAGCCCCAACTCCTGTACCCGAGGCATCCACCTCAACGATGAACTGGCGAGACGAATCAGGTAACTGCAAAATGGGGGCCGAGGTAAACCTACTCCGTAGGTCAGTGAAGGCGCCTTGGGCCTCAGGTGTCCACTGGAATGGAACCTTGGAAGACGTGAGAGCTGTGAGAGGGGCAGCAACCGTACTGTAACCCTGAATAAAACGTCGGTAGAAATTTGCGAATCCCAAAAAATGTTGCAGTTCCTTCCGTGTGTGAGGCTGCGGCCACTGGCTGACAGCCCTCACCTTGGCAGAATCCATTCTGACCGTGCCCTCGGCAAGAATGAATCCCAAAAAGGAGATGGTGCATTGGTGGAACTCACTTCTCAGCCTTCACAAATAAGCCGTTTACCAGGAGCCTCTGGAGGACTTCGCTGACGTGTTGAACATGGTCCCTCTCGTTCTGGGAAAAGATCAGTATGTCATCCAGGTAAACAAACACAAAGCGATTAAGCATATCCCGAAGGACCTCGTTGACCAGGTTCTGGAACACCGCAGGAGCATTTGTAAGACCAAAAGACATTACCAGATACTCATAGTGACCGGTGGGTATGTTGAACGTGGTCTTCCACGCGTCACCCTCCCTGATCCTGATAAGATGGTAGGCATTCCTCAGGTCAAGTTTTGTGAAGAACCGTGCCCCCTGTAACTGGTCCAGGACAGAAGATAATAATGGCAGGGGGTAACAGTTCTTAATAATAATCTCATTCAAACCCCTATAATCAATACAAGGGCTGAGCGAACCGTCCTTCTTGCCAACAAAAAAGAAGCCCGCCCCCGCGGGTGATGAGGATGGTCGAATAATGCCTGCTGCTAAAGACTGTCCTATGTATTCCTTCATGGCTGTCCTCTCTGGAGTAGAAAGGGAATATAGACGTCCCCTAGGTGGACTAGTACCCGGGAGCAAGTCGATGGAACAATCGAAAGGGCGATGAGGTGGTAGAGGCGACACCCGGGACTTACTAAACACCTCCTGAAGGTCCTGGTACTCAGCGGGTATCTTGGAGAGGTCCGGGGTCTCCCCAGGATCTGTAGACGCCACAGGTGACTGGGCAGAGCGTAGGCAGTGAGAATAGCATGATGGGGCCCAGGCGGTGATAAAACCCTTTCCCCAATCGATCTGAGGATTATGTCTGAGGAGCCAAGGGTGACCTAACACTAACGGGACCTGTGGGGTGTCAATCACAAACAGAGAAATACTCTCCACATGGTTGCCAGAGAAATGGAGACTCACCGGGATAGTAGCGTGGGTCACTGTAGCCAATTCTTCCTCCTGTGAGGGATTGAGCAACCAGGGGCACCTGTATGGGTGTTGTGGGTATCCTCCATTGCTGAACTAGGGCGGCGTCTATAAAACTGTCCTCGGCCCCTGAATCAATAAGGGCGGCCAGCGACTGCTGCTGGTTCCCCCAAGACAGCACGGCCGACAGTATAGTGCGTTGGGATGAAGAGTGGGCGCGCCCTTTTACTGGACACGAAGCAATACAGGCACGCCCGGGAGGAAAAACGCCGCTGCCGTTCGGCAGGTGATAAGCGAGTACTGTCTACCTGCATTGGGTCTGGCATGGCCTCTAAGGGGTTAACAGTAGGCTTGGCGGCCCGAGAAAAACGGTTGTCTACGCGGAGAGCCAGGTCGATGTGGCTGTGATGACGATGTGGATTCCTCAGTGCTATCCATGACACTGGTTCTATTAAAACAAGGTGATGCTGCCTGACCCATCAACCAAGGCTGGGGAGGAAAAGGAGGAATACTAGTCAAAACAAGGAAGAAAAGCACGGAAAAGTCATGGATACAAAAGTTAGGGAGTGTTATGAAGAAGACACCATACTTATGACCATTGGTTTTACGCAGTGAATTACACCAGAGAGAGTTATTGTATTCTAGCTGTGTTACATAACATTCCACAGCCTTCAGTTTTTTCCACACTATGCAGGACATAATTCAGGGTGACAAACAAAACAGCGGAACTGCAGTGCAGCCATTTATTTGTTTCAGTAGTTTTAAGAAAACTTAAACATAAAATCTTTGTTTTGCTTAGATAAAAATCCAGTTATAACAGACTTTATTTTTCAAAAAATATCGGCTTTAAGTGATGGAACATGATACTTGTGTTAATACTGTTTTGATTTTGAGGATGAAGTCTGAAGTGTAGGTGACATAGAAGCATGTAGTTTGATATTTGGTGGTTGTAGTTTTTAATGGGAGAATTTGAATATGTAGTACTGGTGTTGTACTTTTTAAGAGGACAGCTCACAAAAACTAATACAGAGTATTAAAAGTACCTCTCTTTAAAGGAACTGAGTTCTCTTAGTGTATTTTACATCACATATGCTCTTGGTCTGCTGGGGGGTCCATCCCACTGTAGTTGGAGAATGCTGCCATCAGTCACTCGGTGTGACACTCGCAGGATTTACCAGGCTCCTGTTTAAACTGATGCATCGTGATCCAGTCCATGCGCGGGGCGATCAGTATCTGATGGGCTGCCGCATAGCGAGGTCTGTTCTGCCTGGGATCCAGCAGGTCACTGACAATGTCCTTCAACTCCTTCATCTACAGTGTCAGATGACCAGACGTTATCTCCCCCTTGAGGATTTGGACATAACAACATAGGGGCAAAAATCTCTGCTGCCTCGTCCTGCTGCCTGAGTGTTTGACCGCGGCACGTCGTCACCGATATGGAGGTGGAGTCGGGTGCTGAATGGTTATGATCCTCATCTGCAGGGGGGAGAGGGGAAGGGGAACCACTTGCTGCTCCTCCCTCGACGGCATAAGGAGGAGGCTGCTGTCTGGGCATCAATGCTTGGGCAGGGGCCACACAGTTTATTCCTGGGTATCTAATTAGCAGACACATTTTGGTCCCTTCAGGGGCTCCACAGACAATCTCATTGACAAAATAGAGTTGTCACAGACAAATGCTTTGTCACATGTTCAGTAGACATGGACTGTGTGCTCTTTACATATTTCTGGCAGAAACGGAAAGCTCATATGCATATCGGCCTATTTTTGGCACAAGTGGAACCCCATCATTTTAAAGAGGGTAAACTCTGATCAGGAAATTTACAATGTCAGAATAAACTGATTTTTTAACAGAAGTAACTAATGTGCCCTAATAAGGAAATTCATACAATCAGAATAAAATATCCGTGGTTTTGAACAGTGGTAACAATCTGATAAGGAAAGGTATCAGATCAACATATCTATAGCATGTAACGGAGCTTGCTCCCCTCCAAAACTCATTGTTTCAGTAGTTATCTGAAATTGTTGTTATTTGGAATATTACAGACTCTGAACAAAAACGGACAATGCAAGAAAATAAAACAATGTGTTTGACAGAAAACTAGAGTATTTTTGCAATGGTTGGTACTAGCTGGGTTATGTACTAGCTCACATTCGAGAAACAGCATAAATGCTACTCATACACATTTGGGGGCCAGGATGCAGCGTGTGGCTCAGTACATGGGTTAAGTCCTTGTGCCTCTAATCTGAAGGTTGCCGGTTCAAACCCAGCCTCAGCATGTCCTTTAGCAAGGCCCTTAACACCAAGCTTCCTGGGGACCCCCACAGGTGATTCACGTATAGCTTGCTGTATAAAGAGCAAATTGCAGGAGGCGTAAAGACAATTTCCCCACAGGAATCAATAAAAGTATCAATTATTATTATAACTGTAACTACACGTAATAACCGGAAAACATAATTACTTACTTTCTGTCGAAAATTCTTGCAGCAATATGTTAAATTTATGGGCTAGCGGACATGTTCTTCGCATGCGCTTTAACTGTATGCTATTCTGATAGGTATGCTACAATGCCAAAACACCGGTACTAAATAAATGTAATACCCAACAGCTTTAAAAAATGTGGTAGCATATGGTACCTTTTCAATGGCGGTATAACATGTGGCTAGTCTGCAAAAACTCTTTGGTAAATGTAAATAAATAAAAATCGCTGCATTGCACAGTGAATAAATCTATGTGTGACATCGTGCTCAAAATGACTCCAGATAAGCCGCAAAATAAAGGCATTAATCATGAATTTCAGTCAGTTGTGCCACAGCACTTCCCTTCGCTCGTTTTCTTCAACACAAAAAATCGCTCCAGCCAGGATCATTAAGTGCAATGTGGAGAGTGCAGACCAGCCGAGGATAATCGTGCTTGGTTACGGTATAAGACACAGGGGTAAATTGTGAATATGGCCTTAATCTAACTACAGCTTCTTGAATTGTTGGGCGGTGTGTGTGACATAATGTTTTTCGACATACCGATATCACTTTACAATACAAAATTTTAAGTGTTAATATTCTGTCATTTTTTTACATTTCCTTGTTTAAGAAGTTATGTTGCTTAGCGCATTGAGAGCCACCCTCCAACAGTGGTGTTCATTTCACGTGTCTCTTTAAGTCATTGTTTGATATTATCCAGAGTGGATCATGTGATTTTTAATCAACCTTTCAGCAACATCATGCTTATGCTGTTGCAGAATTAATTGATTATTGTTAGTGTTAACAAGTTTCGTGTATCCTCAATGCATAAATGAGATTGAGAGATGTTATGAAATATTGCTACATATAAATGTAATGTAATGTTTTTCCTATTGCAGATCCTGTGTGTATTTCTGCCCCACAAATGCAGATGTCTGCATGCATCCCACTGGACCAGAGCTCTTCATTTTCAGGCAGACCCCTATCCTCTCCTGCAGCATAACCCTTGCCTGCAAGGCCAAACTGGCCAAACACTTTTAAAGTAAACCGGGACAAAATGCCTCCCAGTCTATGCACAGCCATCCATAATGGAAAAAGGCTTTCCCCAGCAGATAGATGACAGATGATCCGTGTACTTGAAAAAATTGAAGTGAATCCAAGCAGAGCCCAGTGTCTCATCATTGCAAGGAACATAGCACATCAGTATCCCCAGTCATTTATGGATACAATGGATGATGGAACAAGAACTAGGTGCAGGTTATGAATCTCTTCTGTCTCAAATAATGATACGCATAGAACATTTGAACAGAAACAACACCCTCGCTCATCTCAGAACATCAAAGAATGCAAATGGGTCTAAACCACAACGAGGACCTGCAGACCAGTATGGCTGCACACTATGGCAGCCTTAGCTTCCACCTGAGGAGACAGAAGAATCTCTGGAAAATAAGAGACAAAAGCTGATGTAGATCTGTTCATGTGAGGGTTCCTCAGGAATGGAAAGGGCAGAAGTGATAAAGCTTATGGAAATAACATATTACTTGCAATGCAAAATGATAAATGCTAATCCAGTGTCAGCTTTGGAGGATGTGAAGCAGCAACGGCCATATTTGTTTTTCCCAAGAAGCATGTGTACTCATTTTGAACTGCTGACGGATGTTCCAATTGTCCAAAAGATTGAAGCATTTCTTGAGGAGCATGGTAGAAACATCATGGAGTTCTTCAAATAAAACCCAACAAATGATGATATAAAGGCTGTTCTCTGTAAGACTGACTGCAGTGTAACAGCTTCAAACATCCTGCAGGTTCTAATGGCACACTTCAAAGAGCCATTGAATGCCCTTGTCATCCTGATGTAGGATTATTTTTATTATAGTGTGTTTTAAAAATATTTTAGTTAGATATTTCCATTTATGTTTTGTCTTTTGCATTCTTTTAAAATTCTAATTCATTGTCAATCAGCATGAATGGGCAATGTTTAATAGCTCATTTTGTTTCTGTGCTCTTTAAGTTGTCTGTCACACCAGCCATTGTACAGTTCACTGTCCCACTGAATGACACTCCGCATTTGATTGTGGTTGGTATGTATGTTATGTGTTCCAATGTGTATAAAATTTTGGCCGCTTTAGAGCAGCAGTTCAGCAGCACATATTTGAGTATTCCTAACCAAAAACACCTCATCCAACTGATTAGCTCAATAACAATGTAAGATCGGGTGTACTGGTGCAGAAAATACCAAATCTTCAGAGCATGGGGAAGTGAGCACTAATATTAATTCTATTAACTGTTTCTATTAATGTTTCTTATCTGTAATTCCTTTTCAGGTCCAATGACAGAGACGAGCCAGTGATGGATGGTGAGCATCGAAAAATCGGTACTGTGTGAAGGACCATCCTTTGTGCTTGGACATGCTGTAGTCTTCTCCTCCTATTATAATTTCAACCTTCAGTACAAACATGATGCAGCATGCATACTTTCAGTGTGGTATGTAGGCTGTACGTCGGCCGATCAGAAGGCTCTACATAGGGTCATCAAGTCAGCACAGAACATCATCGGCTGTCCTCACTCGTGGATATTGCTGACACCTGCTACCTCTCTAGAGCAAAAAACATCACAATGGCCTCTTCCCACCCTGGTCAGAATCTATTTGACCTTCTGCCCTCAGGCAGGCAGTACAGGTCAATGCAAACACACAGCAACAAACTACTGAACAGTTTTTTCCCAAAGCCATTCAGACTCTCAAAAAACATACACAATGACGTCACTACCCACATTACAAAAACCTAATATTTATTAACATGCATCTGTGTAATATATCGTCTGGAAGCAAAATAGTGTAACTAACACTTGCACTTTACTTTTCCCTGCCTTTGTTTTTATGTTGTATGTGTGTCATAGTGTGTTTTAATACCAACGGGAATTTGAAATTTCATTGTATTATGTGTACAGTGAAAATAAAGGCTTCTTTATTTTTATCTTTATCGTAAATGTTTTTCAGGTACTTGGCATTGTTAGGTACTAATGTTAAGGACAGCAGTTTCTTTATTGCTCCAGTTTCATTGTACGTGCTGGGGGAATGTTGAAATCTAAGGAGGGAGAAGTGTTATAATGTGAGCATTATGAAACCAAGATAACTGGTAATGTAGTGGCAGCTGTTGTAACTCTAGTGGCAGCTGTTGTAACTACGGGCTGTTTTGGAGATTGCACAAGGTTTCTTAATTGCAGTTTTTCCCAGGGGGCATGGTGCGTGTTAATCTGTTTTGCGATGGGCAGCATGTCCTACTTTTTCTGAAGTCGAGATAAAGTTCATAAAAATACACAAAGTGGTTATATTTAGTGGAAGTTACTGCAGGTACCACATCTTCTTTGCTTTTATCACATCCTGCACCTCACTCTTCCACCACCTCATCCCTTTATCCCCAGGTTCTCTCCTTCCTTTTGTTTTACCCAGCATTTCTTTGCTTCTCTTCTCCCATCATTCCTCCACACTCTCAAATAACTCCACTTCATTCAAAACTTTGTCCCCAAACCTGTCCCAAAGCCCCTCCTCTTTCCATCTCCACCACTTTGTCCTTTGTGCTGTTCGCTCTGATCTTGCTCTATTGACTCTGATCTCCATCACCTCCAGTCCATCACCATTACTTTATGCCTGGCTGCCACACTTTCCCTATTCATGATCTAGCAAATGTTATGAAAAACTTCACTTCCTGCCCTAAACACACCTCCTTTTCGAGGTTGAATTTTGTTGTCCGTGTTTCCCCTGTTACATCATTTCAACATGGCGGCTAGGATAATAGGATAATTCTATTTTATAAATATTTAAAAAGGTTTATTTTGTTAAATGTATTAATAGTTATAAATGTAATTGCACGTGGTTTGGAGAATACCATATCATGACCGTAAACAGTATCTTAGCATGTAATATCAGATTTTTATCAGACTTGTTAGTGTCTTTTGTTTATTTGCAGTTTGTTTGCCTCTCGAAAAAAGAATATCACTGTGGATCTACTAAAATATTTCATAAAGCTTTTAGTATGATTTGACTAGTTTGTGTTTCTTGTCTCAGTTTGAAAGTACAGGAGGTTCTGTTACCTTTTTCTTTATTCCACCTTCTGTTTTTCCCTGATTCTGTTCTCTCGCTACACCCTGAGTTTTGCCATGTCCTCTGATCACCTGCTTTCCCCTCGCCTGACTATCACCTGTTCTACTGACCTCACTTCATCCTGACCATTTGAATACTGTTTTGCCTGTTCTGGTTTTGACCTGGATTTTCTGACTTGTTTTTGGCCATCGCTTTAAAGCTCCTGATCACCGTGACTGATCCGCATCCGAGTCCTTTTTTCCACACCCCATCCTCACAATAGGTTCATAAGAAAATCTGCATTATCTCAGCTCTGTACTACAGTTGGCTACCCTTTAGACAGCAGAATAGCAGTGGTCACATACTGATGACTGATTGGCATGGAAAGTGCATTTAATGTGCCTTGAGAGCAAATAAACTGATTTGCCATTTACTCACTCACAGCTATTACAGCTGCCACTCTTCTGGGAAGGCTTTCCGCATGTTTATAGAGTGTGTCTGTGGGAATTCTTGCGCATTCGTCCAGAAGAGCATTTGTATACTCAGGCACTGATGCTGCACGTGAAGTCTTGCCTCGTAATCTCTGTTGTAGTTCATCCCAAAGGTGTTTGATGGGGTTGAGTTCAGGGCTCTGTGTGGACCAGTCAAGTTCATCTGCACGAAACTCACCCATGTCTTTAGAAACCTTGCTTTGTGAACTGGGCCACAGACATGCTGGAACAGGAAAGGGCCTTCTCCAATCTGCCCCCACAAAGTTGAAAGCATAGAATTGTCCGAAATGCCTTGGTATGCTGAAGCATTAAAAGTTCCCTTCACACAGGTAACATTCTCCTGACATCCACTAAACTCAGACTTGTCCATCAGACTTCCAGACAGAGAAGTGTGATTTATCTCCACGGATGATGTTTCTACTGCTCCAGAGTCTAATGGCAGCGTGCTTTACTCCACTCTATCTGACGCTTGGCATTGCGTGGCTGATGTGAGGCTGCATGCAGCTGCTCTGTCATGGAAGCCCATTCCATGCAGCTCCTGGCACACGGTGTTTGCGCTGGAGTTAATGCCAGAGGAAGTCATACAACTACAACTGGAGTATTTTTTCTAAGTGGTTTAACTAGAGCTATTAGAGAGGTTGATTTCAATTTTTCTTTCACAGCAGTTACTGAGTCAACAGAGCGTTGGCAACTTTGATGCTCTATGTGCCTCAGCACTCAGAGACCCCATACTTAATGTGGGCTGCCATTTTGTGGCTTAGTTTCTGTTGTTCTTAAACGCTTCCACTTTGTAATAATATCACTTGCAGTTTAGCGTGAAATATCTAGCAGGGAAGAAATTACACAAACTGACTTCTTGCAAAGCTGGCATCCTTTGACAGTGCCACAGTTAAATTCACTCAGCTCTGCAGAACAACCTGTTGTTTCACAAATGTTTTAAACCTGACAGCATGGCTAGGTACTTGATTTCATGCACCTGTGGCAATCGGTCTGAATGGAACACCTGATTTAAATGGTTTAAATTTAAATTGTTTAAATTATTTAAAGTGTGTCCCAGTACTTTACTTATCCAAATAATGTATCATGTATGTGTAGATCAGAATGTCTTTTCACTATTACTTAAATTCCCATGTGAACAGCCAATCAGATCAGCCTAATGTGTATCTTGTACCTCTCTGTTTCCTGCCTTTTCATCCCGACCACAACCATGATCTCTCAAGCAGCAGACCAGCTTATTCTAAACAAGTGGAACCACAAAGATGTTCAGTCTCTTTGGTCTTCTCATTTTCATTAGTAAAGTCCAAAAATGTAAAATTATAATTTTTTATAATAAGTATTTGGGAATGTAATATTCATCATAATTAATAGTTATTTTGCTTACTATTATGATGTATGTCATGTTTATTTGTGTTTTTCTGTTTTTCCAGACACTGCACTGGCTGTGGATGTTGTTCAGCCCAGTCTCCTGATGAGGGTTCAGCTTGGAGACAGTGTGACCCTGACATGCTTCTGTCCAGAAGAAACAGCTTTTGTTGCCTGGTTCAAGCAAGCTGTTGGTCAGAAGCCCCAGCTCATGGCAAAGGGAGTTAATATTTTATCTGCTGAATTTTACAAGGAATATAAAAACATAAAACGTTACTCCTTAATAATGCAGAGGGGAGTTTAAACCTCACTATTTCCAACACGGAGCCATCAGATTCTGCAGTGTATTATTGTATTGCTTGGTTCTATGATGAGATCGCATTTGGAAATGGAACCTTCGTCATAATCACAGGTAAATGAGACTCCATCTATTTTCATATTGTTCCCTGTAAAACATGCCAATATAAAATGGTTTATGTAGATTGTGTGCTTTGTTCCAAAAATTATTCAAAAATGTTAAAATATATTTTGCAATTAGAATGATAATGTTTTAAATTGTTATTATAGACATAAATAGCTGAAATATATAAACAATATGTGAACTGGATTTTTAGTTTTTAGTCATTAGCTAAACATAGTAATTTTTAGTCACACACGTACATCTCTCTCTCTCTCTCTCTCTCTCTCTCTATATATATATATATATATATATATATGTGTGTGTGTGTGTGTGTGTGTGTGTGTATAGATAGATAGATACTATAAATACACAAAACCTAGAGAAGACTGCGACACAAGGTAATATGTGTCCAATAATTTCATATACATTCCGTAGGGGTAGTTTTTAACTATACAGTCTATTATTTAAACATGAATTTGACATAAACACAGTAACATTAGTATCATTGTTATAAAAATGTAATTTTGTTCAGAATGAAATAATGCAAAATTTGAAGCATCACCTAAAATAATAATTAAACTGTCATTTTGTGTACCATGATGGATCTGCTCATAGGAAAAGCTGAGTGTCTCTCCTTAAAAGTTAGTGTTGGCTGCAGTGACTACAGTTTCTAACCTAAGAAACTTCCCAAACACTTTTCCTGCATCAAAAGTCAAACTAGTCCCTATTCCTGTCATGAAAGCTTCAGATAATGTCACTGTTACCTGAGCCAACCATGTTTATCAGAGGATGCCAATCCTTTGGACGCAGCTTTCTCTGCACATGCTGAGAGAGTCTTCAGTGTAGCAGGAAACGATTTCAGGCCAGAACATTCCAAATTAAATCAAACACATTGAAGGTCTTTTGTTGATTAAATATTAAAATTTTGAACATTGAATTGTGTGTATTGGAATAAAGCATAATTGCATTTGACATGACATTTTGCTTTTTGCTGTAGTGCTATAGTTTAACAGAAAAGCTTTTCTACAAATAAACAGGTGCAACTGATTCTTCTTGCTGTGTATATTGTTGTTTGCTTTTAATGTTATATAATACTCAAACTTTATCAGCAAACACCTTTGGCTCTTGAGTCAAACCATGCAGGTACTACGTACAGCAGAATCCTCAAAAATACTAATACACATCAACAGCTAAATGTGCAAAAACAATAAATACCTTCCTGTAGAAAAGGGGCAAGATAAACCAAATGATATTTAATGATGATACTTAAAATTATGCAAATATAATGTATACTTTACACACTTAATTTTTTTTGAAGAGAAAAGGATCCAATTCAAATTACAATTCATAAATGGAATGAGGCACAGTTCATAATTTCTGAATTTTGCACGATCCTGATAAGAATATATACTAATAAATGGTAATACAATTTAAAAAGAGAAGAAATTATTTTTGTGCTATTATTTTTTCTCCAAGAAATTGGTGATTTGTTGGATGACTACAAGAACGCTATTTTGGGTGCCAAACCTCTCCAAAATCAATAAGAATAACCTTTGAGGATCTGCATTTTCCATTTTTTCTCTCAAAGGGCTGTCATCATGAACATTTTGTCTTTTTAGGTAAAGAGTCCAAAAGCTGGACTGTGGTACAGCAGCCTGTGTCTGACACAGTGCAACCAGGAGACACTGTGAGCCTGCAGTGTACAATAGAGACTGGGAGCTGTGCAGGAGAACACAGTGTTTACTGGTTCAGACATGGATCA
>JAUMHC010000003.1:3214662-3226376 GCA_032359785.1 Heteromormyrus szaboi | reverse complement strand
TTTAAGATATGGTGACCAAACCTGCACACAATATTCTAGGTGAGGTCTCACCAAGGAATTGTATAATCTTAGCATTATCTCCCTTGACTTAAACTACACACACCTGGAGATATACCCCAACAACCTATTTGCCTTTTTTATTGCTTCCCCACACTGGCGAGAATGGGAAATGGAAGCTAAACATACACACTAAGGTATTTCACCAGCTTCAAGAGAAATACTTAGGCACAGTTTACCAGAACAAAAAGGAGGTACTCAAATCACATCTTGCTCAAAAGCCTATTGCTGTCATATTTGATGAGACTCCAGATGTAGAGGGGAGCTATGTACTCAACATCCTCATTGCACCCCTGGAAAAGGATGAATCTGAGAGGATCCTGGCCTATCTTGCAGACACTGTCTTCCTACAGGAGTGTAACCATTCTACTGTCTCCGTCTCTGTGGTCAAGTGTCTGCAAGAATACTGCATCGCCAATGAGAATGTAATGTGTTTGACACAAACAATGCAGCATACATGAAGAAGGCATATAAAGCTGCACTGCAGTCTTTATTTCCAAACTCACTACACATTACACGCACGGTATACATGATGAATCTCATCGGTGATGCCTTCCGCAGACCTTTTGACAAGCTGAATGCATTCATGCTGAGCTTCTCATAGATGTTCTACCAAGCTGGCTCCCACAAAAGAAGATACTTTGAATTCATGACAAAAAAACTCCCAGCAGGAAGGATTGCAACCATGGCTCCAAATCCATGTTCTACACGGTGGAACTCCTGGTTCAACGCTGTGCAATACCATTCAGAGCACTTTGTACACTACAAGGAGTTCATAGAGATGGAAATGCAGGTAAGGACCATTTCCACCTGTCTTAACAAAGTACCTTAATTACTCAATATGTGTAAACATAACATTTTACTTGACCTCTGCTCGCTCTAACTTGCACTGAAATACAAACATTAAAAATGTATTTCTTACAGATGCCATGTACATCAGGGTTTCTTTGATATACTTTAGTTAATTGCATTGAAACACTTGACTAATTTAATTTTTATTCTATCCACACACGTGTGGCAAAAGCGCACCACAGTCCGTGGAGAGACTCCATGAAATGCTACAAAATCCAGACATTGCTGCAAGTCTGCAGGTCCAGATCAGACTCATGGCAGATAAGTGTAAAGTTATTGTGCAGCTTCTGAACATCTTCCAGAGCCGATGCCCTATAACCACTAAGATTTCTGACTTGAGGATCTACAGATTAACTTTGTTGCAAACAAACAGATGCCATATGAAGCCTGTGCCAAGTACTTTGAAGGGCTTGACATCTCTTTTTCCATTAAAACACACATCCTCAATACAGTGGAACAAGCATACAACAATGCAGAGGATAAACTCACCAAGTACATGTCAGATGGACAACCAGTCTTCCTTCAAGAATCAACTTCAATCAACTTCCTTCAAGAAGTCAGGGTGTTTGACCCTCATCACATTCCATTTATGAATAACCATGTTTCTAGCTACAAACACATCCCAGGCTTCAGTGCTGTCCCTCAAGATGAGTTTGAGGCCTATTTCACCCACCTGGGTCCAGCAGCACTCAGAGCATCAGGGTGTGGAGTGATTGATCTAGATGTATTTTGGGATGGGCTGCAGGAGAGACTTCCTGTGCTCAGTGTCTTGGCCAAAAGATACAAAGATGTCATCATAAACTCAGCAGATCCTGAACGAAGCAACAGCATTTACAAGTTGGTGTTGTCCAGCCGAAGAAGCTCAATCACTAAGAACAACCTCAAAGCTTTGGTCTTCTTGTACCACAACCAATGACTTACCAGTGGGGTTTTTGAAAGGGATGAGATGGAGATAGACTGTGCAAGAGGAAGACATGGGGAAAGCAGTTTTCAGGACTGGCCCTCATCATCTCTCACTGTTCATGAATTACGGTTTCATGAGTTAATAAAGCGTTCAGCTTTGTTCTGGATGTCTGTTGGTATAAATGGATATTTTTGATTTTATGAGCAGATGGAGACCAAATTTCTGAGATTTTTTTATGGGTTTACACTTCATATGGTGTGTTGTAACAACAATGTTAAGAGAAGTTCCGTGGTATTTTGATTATACTGTGTTCTGAACTTGGATACAGGATATGCACTTTTGGTTTTGCACTTTTTTATTAATGGATTAATGGATTTGTAAATATTGTTGAAATCCTGTGCCTTTTTGGAAAGGTTACATAGAACACTAAAAACAGTTGCAACTATTTTTGTAAATTCATTTGTTCTTGCAATGACGTAAGAGAGGTTAGCTGGTACATTGGGCGGAGATTAAAGCTCTTCCCATCTATGACATCATAAGTGGGAGGTGGGCGTATCCTTTGTTCTGATTGGTCGGGTGTTTTTGGCCAAATGGTATCATAAATGCTTATGCCACGTGTTGCGGATAGGGGGAAGGGGTTGCCGTTTAAACTTTAATAGAATAAAAATACATTACATGTATTTTATTAATGTGTTATTTTTAATTACGTTTTAAGGAATAATAAAGCGTATAGCAGGATGAACGTAAGCTAGCGCATACACGTCCTGCGGGGTTCCATCCGCAGCAGACACGAGCGCACCAAAATGTTTTAAACAAGAGAAACTTTAATGTTACTTTTAAAAAGAAAGAAAAGCAGGCGTAATTTAAACTAGTCCCAAACTTTTAAACAAGAGCAGACATGCCGAGTTTAAACAAGTACAAGTCCCAAACTTAACTTTTAAACAAGTAGAGACATACCCGAGCGAAACAAGCACAAAAGAGCAAATGCGAAACAAGCACAAACATTTTAGCCAAGTTTTAAAAACGAGAAAAGGCGTAATCAGTTTAACAGTTTTATTTCAATGTAAAATAGAAAAAGCATTTTCACCAAACATGAAGATCCATTGATAGCGGCTCCGGGTACCGTCAGTGTAGCACAAACAGCGGAGTCAAGGCGGGCATTACCCCCACAACAGAGCGAACCCCGACATGCTGCTGGCCTGTTCAAAACTTGCGCATCAAATGATTGCCGTAGGGCCCGCACTTGGCGCATGCGCATTGACGCAGACACGCATTTCAAAATGGCGGCGCCAACGGAGCGCATGGTATTTCAAATAAACCACTTAACGATGACGTTTTTAAAGTAAGCCCTTTTCCGCCAATGTGAATAATAAAGTAAAGCACCCTAAACATTTTCAACAAGAGTCAAGGAATAACGCCGGTAATCCTTGTTAAAATGAGTGCATGCGCTCTCGCGCTCTCTCTCTCTCTCTCTCACTCACTCACTCACTCGCTCTCCACATAGAGACACTTAATAGCCGGTTGTCAAATTGGTGACAAAAATGGCGGCCGCCGGACAACATGTTTCCGTTCTCATACAGACAGAGCCCGCAAGGAGTTCGACAACGACACCTACCCGTAACTTGGCCCTACTGCTAAACCCAACTTGGGCTCCCCGCAAGCCGCCGAGACAGCGCAAGCACGGGGCACTGTGCAGCATATTCACGCATAAAGAATGTGTCTGTATAAAACTCGAGAAAATTTTTTTAACAAAGTGTGATCGGTGAGTGACACGCTTCTGGTGGTGACAGCCAATGAGAGAAGACCGTACTTAACCATGCTGAAAACGTATTAAAACCCAGCCATCCTGTGAGCCATCATCACTCAGGACGAGGCACATTTCCCTGCAAGCAAGCAATGGCCAACGATCAGACAACAACAACCACCCCGGCATCTCCTGAAGCAGCCCTACTGGAGCCTGCACCGTCTTCTGGCCTGCGAATAGGTGGTACAGCCCCGTACCTTCAGCGGCACCCATTTCTTCTTCAGCCAACACCTTTTGTCAAGCGACTGGACAACTGACCAGAGCTTTCTGTTCAACACATTCCTCAGCAATGACTTTCGGTCGGCGAATGGATACCACACCACCAGAGCTTTCTCCTGAAGCCTCCCTACGGGAGCCCACATCGACCTTCTCATGGTGCCCGTCTGGGGGGGCGTTCCTGCCACCACCGCCCCCTTCTAGCCCGACCTGGGCTGTGTGGCCGGGGTCACAACAGCAACCGCCGCAGGAAACCTCCGACCTAATGGACACACCTCGTATTAGGTGTACATTTATGAGCCTTTGGGGTATTTTTTTTAGTGATGGTGTACCGTCGGTTACACTTGTCACAATACTTGACTGAATCACACAAAATATAAAAACTGCCGCCTGGCTGTTGCTTTGAGATTTTGTGCTGCTCAAAGCAATGCCGCGAGCGGCAGGAAGAGCCACAGTCCTCACAATGGATGTGCGTTGTGGTATGCTTATGGCACTCGGAGCTGAGACATACGTTACAGTAATACTTGTCACAGCGGTACCACACCACAATTTTGACCCCAAGCATTTGCTCAAACTCTGCTATGTTTGAGAATGAGACCATGTCTGACTCAGTTAGACCTACTGCTTCTTGCAAACGCTTAGCTTCTATCTCAGCAACCTGATGTGACATGTCGTTGTTTAACAGGTGGGTTACACAATAAGCAAAGCATAGATTGTCAGAGTTTTCAGACACAATAAGACAGCTGAGCTTCTTTTGCAGAATGTCAGCCTTTAAAAGCCTTGTTAATTTCTGCCGATTGTTCATAATCGAAATGGTGGGGCAGCCAATCTGAATGAGCAGCTCCAGTGTTTCATCGCTGAAAACCTCGGCATTGCTCTGTGAAAGATTGTCAACCATCGATAGCAGATCATTTAGATCGATCTCGCCTTGAACATGTATAGATGTGTTATTGGTTACTAAATCCCCCTGCAGTTCCACCTGTATGATGGCGTTAACTCTGTATGAAAGCGTTAACTCTGTCCACCAAATTCATTCATTCATCACAGACCTGTAAACGTCTACTATGTCATCACCATGCTCAATTCCATCAAAATGAAAACGCTGCCTTAGTTCAGTGTTGTTAAACTGCAGCCTGCGTATCACATTAACATCTACAGTACAACATCCCCATCAGCGGCACCCCCACCTTGTTGTACCCCCATTATCAACATCCATAATTTCTGGTTCCACCGCTGCACCCACATCCCCGCCTTGTTGCCCCCCCATTATCAATATCCATAATCTCTGCTGACCCATCATCATCATATAAATCATTTAATAAGTTTTGCAAGATGGAGTTAAATTCACCCGGGTGCACGCTATTCAGTTCTGTTAGCATCTGATGCAGTTCAGAGTGCATGGCCAGACCATCATCTACATCGAGCATTTCAACATCTGTGTCCAGGCCGTTGTCGCACCTAACACCATGCACAGCCTCGTGGTCGTCCGCCATTTCCACATCCATAGGCACATGGGCATTTGTTTAATTTAAATCATTTATCAGGGTAAGCAAAAAGGGGTTAACCTCACCCGGCGGTCCGTCATTCAGTTCATCAATCAGCTGCTGCAGATCAGGGTTAATCGTTGCTTCTCCATCGTCGTCGTTTATGTGCATCCTTCTAGACCCCCCAGCCCCATCAAAACCACACAGCTACCGTTTTTCAGACATGTCCCCTGCTTATTCTTTAGATCTGGTCAGACAGATCCGCCAAAAAAAAAATCACACATCTGCTCCTGAAAAAGGAAGAATGCTATGCCTTCAAACACTTCTCTCGATCCGCGCCGGCCGGTGAAATCACAGCAGGCAATTGCCAAGATGTTAAGTTGTCGGTATCTTGCGACCACAGCGGTGGCTCCGTTAAGGCTAGGGGTGAGGATGCTGAAACACCACTGGCAGATCCCCCTTGGTCCGCCGTTGCGCTTCGGGTCGTGGGAGTCCTCGGTCGCCCAGATTCCTGTTGTCCGGCTAGGTCCTCCTGTACGCTGTCGGTCGAGGCTGTAGCTTCTGTTGCTAGCTCCGCTTCAATTTTTTCAGCCGCAGCGACCAGCAATTCATCATCAGCTGTCTATTAAAGAACAGGTACTGTTAAGCATTTCATACAGAAAAATCAATGATACGGGTAAGCAATATAGTTCAACGCACCATTAAAACTATCCGCTCTTTTCCGTTTTTGGCTAACTTGCCCCTCACGATTATCTCTGAAAATAACCGTTGGCGTGCATAGCAGTTCATGCAGTTCAGTATCATCGTCGTTAGCTGCAACTGTGAGCAAATTCACTTTAAGTCTGTTGCCACATTTAAAACAGTAAAATCCATAGCTATGTTCAAAAACTTACCGCTATTCCAATCCTCTGTATCACAGTATTGCCAGGAGCTTGACAGCATGGGAAATTCTTGGTCAAAATAACAATAATATGTTTTCACGGCAGAAGAAGAAATCTATTGTAAAATATTGTAAAACAGCAATTGTAAAATACGATAAAAGATTTAGCTTACCTCGAGAGTTCCATTTTCCAACATGGATATGTCGTAGATTAGAAAATAAAGTGACCGGTTCTTTCGCTTCTTGACGTGAGTGATAATGGGGCCCTGCGCTCGCCTCTTAATAAACCCCAGCTTGGTGGGGGTACACTTGTCATCTGGTTTACCAATCATTATTCTTTGTTTGATGCACGGTTTATGACGTTCTGACAAATGGTTAATTGCCTTGTTCGCCGGTCTATCCCGAGCCAGGCGTCAACAGGTGCGAGGCCTCCCACTGTTTCATTACCCCTGGTGTGTACCCCTTGTACAAAAAAAGAACAGCAGACAGCGCCACCTAGCAGCATGTGCTGAGACTGTACACATACCTTATAGATTTATGTTAAAAACACATAGGTTCATTCCCTAAAACTTATCATCTAGGCTGTTCACATACATTGTATTAAACATTGTATTAAAACAGCACGTTTATATTAAAGAGAATTTTTGTAGTTTAAAACTAGTGGCATGGTGGCTTTTAACCACCCGCTTCTGGGCTAATGCCGTACGCTCATTTTAACAAGGATTACCAGCGTTGTTCCTTGACTCTTGTTGTCGATAATGTTTAGGGCGCTTTACTTTATTATTCACATTGGCTTAACCATGACGTTACTTTAAAAAACGTCATGGTTAAGGGGTTTATTTGAAATAGCGTGCGCTCCGTTTGTTGCTACCATTTTGAAATGGGGTTCCCCATTTCCCATCATTATTCTTTGTTTGATGCCCCCGGTTTCGGGTAACATCGAAGACGATTTATGACCACACTATATGTCCAAAGTGCCCTGGGAACGGATGATTCTACCCATGTTTATTAGACTGGTCATCCGCTCACGAGCTATCTCAAAGCCAATAGTCTTTTTGATTCCACCCCCATGCTTCCTCCGGCGGGGTGCGAACTTCCGTGTATGCCCACTGTGCTATGACACGTTTGATGTTTTTATCCCATGGCATTATTCTAACATAGTATGTTGCTAAATACCGCTCACTAGTTCCTACAGCTATTAAATGTATTTAAATAAAATAGGGGCATCTTGTTTAAAATAAAACTAACAAAGTACAAGTAAATAGCATACGCTATGGCGCCGACATTTTGAAATGCGTGTCTGCGTCAATGCGCATGCGGAAGCTTCGGATCACCTAAGTCGTCATTTTGCCCGCATTGTTCAAATGGAGTAGTCGCACACGGCCAAGCTGCTTGGATAATGGTCACCTTGCTACACTGACGGAACCCGGAGCCGCTATCGATGGATCTTTGCTTTTGGTGAAAATGCTTTTTCTATTTTACATTGAAATAAACTGTTAAACTGATTATGGCTTTTTCTCGTTTTTAAAAACATGGTTAAAATAATTGTGGTTGTTTAAACTCGGCATGTCTGCTGTTGTTTAAAAGTTTGTGACTTGTTTAAATTACGCCAGCTTTTCTTTCTTTCTTTTAAAAGTAACACTAAAGTTGTTTAAAACATTTTGGTGCTTCCTTCTTTTAAAACACACCGGGCGCTCGTGTCCACTGCGGACGGACGGACCCCGCAGGATGTGTATGCGATAGCTTACGTTCATCCTGCCATATGTTTTATTATTCCTTAAAACGTAATTAAAAATAACACATTAATAAAATACATGTAATGTATTTTTTTCTATTAAAGTTTAAACGGCAACCCTTAACACCCCCCACCCCATCCCCCTATCCACAACATGTGGCATAAGCATTTATGATACCATTTGGCCAAAAACACCCGACCAATCAGAACAAAGGATATGACCACCTCCCGCTTATGACGTCATAGATGGGAAGAGCTTTAAGCTCTGCCCAATGTACCAGCTAACCTCTCTCTGACATATAAAAAAATAAAGCCTCAAAATGTTGCAACTTTCACTGCAATTTTTTGAAAAAGCTGCCGCAAAATCAAGCATTTTAAGCTGCAACAATCACAAAAGAAGCCCGCAAAATCCTGGAGGGACTAATTAGTTTTAATTAGTGCTGTCAAACGATTAAAATTTTTAATCAGATTAATCACTATTAAATATCATTCATTTTTAATCTATATTAATCGCATTTCATTTTGCATGAGCAAACAGAGTCAAGAAAAGGGAATATATATACACTTAACATGTTTATTGAACATCTTGAACACGAGTCGGATGCATTCCATCTGCCACAGAAGTGGAATACCATGGTAGTAAGCAAGATTTTTTACTTAGCCAGAAAACTCAGTTTAAATGGTCTTCATCTTCATTCACTCACAATTAGCCCGAACTACCATAAATCTGACAAATAGCCCGATTAATTGCCATTGTTAGCAATATCAGTTAACACATTATGCGCGGTGCTTTATGTATAAAACTCCGTAGCAAGTCGTCCACAGATAAGTTGGACGGTATAGTGTGTGCGACCGATTTAATGAGCCACAAATGAGAAGTAGTGCAGTATAAAACTATAACATTCCCTTCTGTTGATAAATGGAGCAGCCATCTTGGTTTCTGAACTCAGGATCCTCTGTGCTGCTCCGAGATATTTCTCGGATCTCCGAGAAACGGGAGCGCGCATGCCATCACTTCCAGCTTCAAAACTCGGAATCTGACTTGGAATGCGAGTTCCCAGGGCAAATGGAACGCACCAAAGCTGCCCGAAATCTGCAGATGGGTTAATTGCGTTAAAAATTTTATTTTTGTTTTTAAATGAATCATGATGATGGATTAATCCGCGTTAACCCATTCATTTTGACAGCCCTAGTTTTAATATTAAAGAAATAAGCATTTAATATTTGTTATAAATTAATAAAAAAATAAATAAATGGTCCATGGCTGGAGCTCTCCTTATATGAGTAAGAAGGTAGGAGGGTTCTGGGGAGTGAGATGTTAGTAGCTGTGGGGAATTGAAACCTGCATATGTGTAGGGTAGGACTGTGCAGTCTCCTGTGGTTTGCATGACACAATTTTGCATTTATGTTTTTGTACAATAACTTTAGATTTAAGATTTTAATTTCTTTGAGGTATTTTGCTTTTATTTCCAATTATTTATGGTTCTGGGATTTTTTGCACTGCACTGGAAAATAAACAACACTGAGGACACCATCCCCACCTGCACCTCCTTCTCTCCCTTTCTTCCATGAGGCTGACCTGTAATAGTATTGTCTTACTGAATGATACGTTGCCTGCGCACACTCCCTCACAATGCTGCATGTTCAAACGCACACAACACAAATTCGAACTGCTTTCAGTAAAGTGCGTTCGGTTCAGGAGTCACATATCCTCTATCATGCATGTACTGAATGTTCTAGCTCTCTCTCTCTCTCACACACAAACAGCAGACACTATTTTAACAGATTTAAACTGAATTAAGAATACACTTGACCCACATTTTCAACGACTGTTTTATTTTTATATATTTATTTTATTTTTAGCTCTGAAAAAAATCACTTAGGTCCAGACCTTGGTGACCTCATATCTGGCTGACCCTGATTGGGAGTGCTCCCCAGATTATTACGTATCCATTCAAGACGAACTCATATGGACAAGCAGGCACAGGACAGCACATGCATCCAGATGGAAATTGTAGCCCAAGGTGGTCAAGTTGTAAACCAATTCAGTGTGAGAGACCTACGAACAAACAGACGGATGATTCCAATTTTCTCGTGTCTTTCATATTCATTTATAAAGAGCCCACTTGCTCAAAATCTCTTCCCTCTGAAGATAGGAGATGTACTACACTTTTAGCGCTGGAAAATTTATTTCCACTTAGTGAAGAGAAAGAAGTATAATTGCATTATGTTATATCGATTCAGATAATATATTTTGTAATATTTCAAGAGAAAGGCAAGATCAAAGCAAAATGGGGTTAAGACTGAGACAAGGCCGAGATCAGGTCAAGCGGTGTTGGGTAGGGTGAGAGAATAGACATGATCAAATTAGCGATCGGGTGGAAAGGCGTGGAATTTACAAAAAAAAAATATTTTTTTTTTGGCACATATGTACATTTTAAAAACTGGGCAATAAACAAAAGACACCTATGTCTGTGCTCAATTCAAATGGAAAATATTGCCAAATCCAGTTTCACTATGTGCTAGCTAGTCATGGCGTTAGTATTAGTCTCACACGTGACAATCTTCAGCTTACCTTGCCACTGCTTATGTTGAGACGTGTGCAATTAGGTTTTTTCTTGCACCCTATTGGCTTACTGCAGTTCCAAGGGGTGGTGCTTGGCCATATTTAAAGTGAGTGCCTAGAAAGGAATGGCGTCTGAATTGTGCAGTATTTTGGCAGCCAGGTTTAGTTGGGCAGTGGGACTGCATGGTTAATTTGTGCTTTTCCTACTGCTTTAGCAGAATCAAACATTTTGCGTCAGGTCTGATGGTTTGGGTGACACGTAGTTACGAGGAGTTTATTCTCCTGGTAAGCCTGTTTTAATTAAGAATAGTTGGAGTTCTGTGGGGGCCGGAAAATTTTATGAGCAATGTTTTCTCTTTCCTAGCCGGCGGAACCATAAGAGCAGTTCCTGTGCTATCATCTGTCTGACGGGTAATTTGTATTTTTTTTTTTTGTGAGTTTAGATGTTTAGTGTGATATTTGACTGTGGTAAGATGTTCCAGGGTGGTCCCTGGTTTTAACTATGACTTACCCTGGGGATCATCAGCGTGTGTTGGGTTGTCCAGCGTTGATCAGGGTTGATTGGGTTTGGGGAACAATCCTGTGTGGACAAATGATATTTGGACTCTTTTAGACCATGGGGTCACTTGGGGTTTAAGTAAATAAATACACCAATAATTAATTAATTAAATGTGCCATGAATTGTTTAAAATGGAAAACATAAAGAGAAACTATTACTTAAATGTGTCATGAATTATTTAAAATGGGAAATAAAAATATCGTTAATTTAATGTGCCATGAATTATTATCTACCATTAGAAATAAAATCATTATTAATTAATTATATGTATCATTTACAATTATTTCACTATTTATTTCATTTTGGCACTTTCACCACATCATGAATTAATTTTATCTGTCAGTCTCGCCCATCAAAGTCAGTAGGCGGGACAAACGATGATCTATCTGGATCTTGTGCAGCCCATTGTTTTGGTCTGAAGCTGTGTCAACATGGCGCTACCAATCATGGACCTGGCCCAATACTGCGCATGTATTTTTTTGCGGCAGACCGTGATTCAGGGCATGCATGTTGTGTATCATCATTCATTAGTCACGTATTGTGAGATGGGTCATTGATGTTTATATTTGTAGTTCAGCCATCACTTTATTGTGGTATTTAAACCATATTGCTTTGCCGATTGTAATATTTGCATCTGTGTGCGCGTTGCTTTTAGTG
>JAUMHC010000003.1:3188363-3201807 GCA_032359785.1 Heteromormyrus szaboi | reverse complement strand
AATGTAGCATACATTTGTTTTTTATGTGAGTTGCTGGAAACAACCTTTGTACAAAGACAGACTGGGTTATTAAAAATAGCTGGAAATCAAATTGTTTTTTGCCCCCCCCCCCCCCACCCGATTAATCAATTAATTGAAAAAGTAATCGACAGATTAATCGATTATCAAAATAATCGTTAGTTGCAGCCCTAAATTTAACCTACAAATTTTCTGTGTCTCCCATGCTTATTTTGATTACTATTCCAGGTGGTGAGATTGTGAAACTTTTTCATAACTGAAGGGATTACTGCTCGATTAATGTCCAAGGTGTGTGGATCAGCATAACTCAAGCAAAAGTGTGGTAAAAGTAGCGGCATCTATTTTTTAGAAATTCATGAGATATTTGCGTTAACTTTATTTAGGGCCATTTTTATTTAGCCTAGGATCCATTGTGAATTTGTTTACGTTGCAAAGGAATCCATCATGGTGGACACTGAGCTTATATTAATCCTATTTTATTCATAGTTTAAATTGGTAAACTTATCCAGGGTTAAAATTAATATGTGCAACACATTTCTGATTAATTAAACACCAATTTAAACCTTGATTTATTAACCATAGAATAAGGCTAAACTAGGATAAATTTAATCCATGTTGATGCAACCTAGCCTAAGTACAACTGAGTGGTGTCGACTTGTTGTAAATAGGAATGCATTCAGTCGAAAACTGAAAAAAAGCAGTTAAAACTGTCTGACTAATATGTCAGAGTGCTAACCACACCCCCTCCCCACTGCTGCAACCGAAACCACAAAGAGTGCAGTCACTATCATGTGATCTTTACTCCCACACACATGCTCACAAACATGCTGTCACATGTTTGTCTTATCTTAAAATATAATTTTTCAGTGTATTCATTGACCTAATTGTATGGTGTGTGTGTGTGTGTGTGTGTGTGTGTGTGTGTGTGTGGTACTAGAACCAATTATTTAAGATAAAACAGGCCTGAAAACTTTTTCAATCTGCTTTCATGTGATTGTAAGTTGTGGTACAGTTAGGACTCATATCCTATATTAGCGTGTTTGGGTGTGGGTGTGTGACACAGACAGAATGAGAGAGAGAGAGACGGTACAATGTGCTAATGGCTTAATATGCATTTTTTGTTTTTATATTAAGAGATCAGTCATACAGATTCTCTCTAAAGCCATTGTCTGACATTAGAATTAAAACTACCATTAAAATACTAATGTTAAATTTCTACATCGTTTGAATATGTGTGAATTTAGGGTGTTCCTACGTACTGTATGCTCAGCACAAAAAGAGGAAGGAAAGGAAGAGGGTTAGAGCATATCATTAAACCGTGATGACAACAGAACAGAAATATAATGGACAGAAGATTATTAATTATACGATGAGAGATCACTGATATAAAATGCATATCATTCTGTGTGAATCTGAGAATGAAATTATGTATTGTACTAAAAAAACACTGACAGTCAGCAAAGCATGTGATTGTGAGGGACATATAAAACTATATTTTTCAGAGAATAGCAACGTCTGCTCACCTTTCCGAGGTTGGGTCATTTGAATCCCACCCATCTGTCTACAGAGTTTGCATGTTCTCCACTTACCATCAGTGTCTTTTTCTTTTGGATTTCACCCACAGTGAGACCCACAATTAATTGGCATTTCTAAATTGCCCATTGAGTGATTGTGTATAGGTGGGTGGGTATGTGCCCTGCAATACCTGGCATTCCATCCAAGGTGCTGCGTACTTTGTTCTCTTTGCCGCCTTGCGTCCCTGCAGTTAAGCGACAGTATTTATTTATTGGTTTTTTACAAAATCCTTTAATTCATTAAAGAATGGGCTTTCAAAAAGGCTCTGTAAAAGCAGCCCCATAGCTTCATCCTCCTACAGGACTTTAAATTTGAATACGGATTCATGTTTGCATGTACAGTGTGACACCCTGCAGTGGGTTAGTGCCCCATCCTGGGTTGTTCCCTGCCTTGCACCTGTAGCCTCTGGGATAGGCTCTGGACCCCCACGACCATTACAGTTATGGAACTGTTTTAAATTTACCATAAGACTGCTACATTAACAACATTTTGGCAGTTTCCACATGTTTATTAAAAAGAGATTCAAAAATCAGGCCAATGCATGAAGTGGCCAGTGTACTATTTACAGAAATACTAGCATGTACTAATATGCCAATGGATGTGTGGACCGGCAAAAGTTGTCATGGGACCCCCTCCAGTAAGCTAAATTTATTGTGAGATCCCATAGTCCAGGACTGGTTTTTAATCCCAGTTTTCTTTTTATCATTAATACAAACTCATGAACCAATTTAATTTAATATTAAGTGCATTCTATTTGTTTTTCATGTAACATGTTCATGCATTTAACTTTTCTTTAACAGTTTTGGTTTCACAGACAAGGGCAACAGCAAGGCCAGTCAACCTATTGGTGTGTATGGCAATGGTTTCAAATCTGGCTCAATGCGTTTGGGAAAGGATGCATTGATCTTCACCAAAAATGGAGGCTGCATCTCTGTGGGAATGCTCTCCCAGAGCTACCTGGAGGCTGTTAATGCCCAGGCTGTAGTCGTGCCCATCGTGCCCTTCAACCAGCAGACCAATATCCTCTTTAGGTCAAATCTCTTTCTCATTCAGTGGAGAACAGGGTGAATAGTTGTTGTGTGCGTTTGGTGGTGCTATATTAACACAATAGTAATTCTCCTCATACTTATGGATTTGCCTCTATATTTTCTATAATGTTAAGAACTTGTACATATTTGTTTGAAGATGTACTTCCTTTACCTGCACAACATCATTAAAAAAGTAATCGATAACCTTGCCATAAATTGATGAAAGCTTTGTCACAACATAATTACCTCCTTAAGTAAACCCAACATGAAAGTGAAATATCACTTTTACTGAACTGTTGTCAGTTTTCTCCTTAACTGCCTGCACAAAAACTTGTGGTAACAGAGGACTCAGAAGCAAGTCTGCAGGCTATCCTGACACACTCCCTGTTTAGCTCACAGGAAGAACTCTTAGAACAGCTGGAAACCATCCCAAGTAAGAAGGGTACCAAGATCCTGATCTGGAATATTCGCAGGTGTGCAGATCCCTGTCTTTCTCCATTACTGTGTTGTGCTTTCCTGAGTGTGACAGAGGCCCAGAATGGAGTTATTGTGCATGAAGTACAGAACCTTGGCTCACAGAGAGTAACCTGGAGATTATGGTTTAATTGTAGTAATAGCATTTTTAAAACACTGAATAGGTTTAGTTTCTTGCAAGACATCTTTCCCCAAGATTTAGCTGCTGCCTTTGCACAGGAACAAGGATGGGAACCCAGAACTGGATTTTAACACAGATAAATATGATATTCGAATGCCACCAATCCGTCCTGAGGACATGGGAGCAGGTGGAAGGAAGAGGTGTTTTGGCTCTCAAAGGACAGATCAGACCACACCAGAAATGGACTATTCTCTGAGGGTCAGTAACAAAAGGAACAGATTGAACCTATTGCTGGTGTATGTGATGTGAAATAAATATGATGCTTAAAAATAACATAAAAAATAATTGCCATATATAAAGTATTTTTGTATAGAATCAATATTTTTGGGGTTTATCCAGCAGTGAGAAAGGGAAACACTATTTAGTACCTGTGCATTTAACGTATCATTTGTATGTCAGCCTGTATTTTGAATGAACAAGATGATAAGATACGATATACTTTATTTGCCATACATATAGTACATAGAAGTTCTTTGGTTTTCACATGTTCCACATGTTTTTGGGGCACGCAGCTGTCATAGAGCAGTTGTGGTTAATGGTCTTGTTTTTTTATGTAGTAGTTAGGGGAGTCTAATTTTTAAAATTCTTGTAAAAAAAATTCAGGTTTATGATTTCAGCAATGGAAATTGTTTTTTTCTTATTTGTACAGTGTATGTTCACAACACTTGATTAATATAATATAATTTCTCAGAAATGTCTTTACAGATCACATCGAGAATTTATTCTGATTTTCGGGGTTTAAAGTAAGGTAGACTGATGAATGAATGTGTGTATGTGTATGTGCATGTGAAATGTACTCCTGTGTGATGATTTATGTCTTCCTGTGCACATTTTGCATCCTGTTCAGGCTTATCTCAGTATCCTGTACCTAAAGCCACGGGCACAAATCATCTTGCGCCAGAAAAAAGTCCTAACCAAGCTAGTTTCCAAGAGCCTGTCCAGTATTGAAAATGATGTTTACAAGCCTACTTTCAATGTATCCTTTAAAATATAACAATCTGTGTCTGTATATAATTTTCTTGAGCTATTTATTATAAGTTTATGATTTTGTACAAATAAATGGCAATTCATGGTGATCCTGATAATGGTGATAAATGAAATACAAGGTCTAGCCGTAACTGTATACATTGACAGGTTGTAGATCAGGCTTTGTTTCTTGGTTATTTTGATAAAATGAAACATATGGTCATGGAGACAAGAAACTCACAAGTGGGGATCCAGTTGCAGTGTTTGTTTCCACAGACCAAAATCAAAGTCAAGGGTCAGGCAAAGGTAGATCATGAGTAAACAGGTCAATGAGGACAATCCAGAATTGTGAAACAAAGAATCCAGCCAAAGGGTCATAAACAAGAGAATCAGGAATCAAATAAAATTATCAGACTGTAAGTCAGAAGAGGGATGAAACTTCATGATATGGTGAGAGTCTCACAGGTTTAAGTACATACCATTTAATTATACGCATCTGTGGGCAATTAGTAACCCAAATGGTTCAATTAATGTTCTGATGATTGGGATTGAGGGAGAGAGTTGAATGTGGAGAGACATACTGCAAGTTCAACTTGCTGTGCTTTATAAAAGTCCTATGCTGTAAACATAATATGACAAAAGCTCATTGCTAGGGAAATCTAAAGATATGAATGATTGGCTAATAGGAGAATGTAAAGAAAATAACCTGAAGGTCTATCAACATACACCACAAGTGAAATTGTACTTAAGAGACCACATGAAGAATTCTTTCAGTAATTAACATTATAGTAAAGCAGCTTTCTCAAAATACTGAACTGTTTCTGTATGTTTGAAATCTAGTTAATTTATATTTTAGGTGTTTATGACTTGAATTAAGTGCAGTAAATATATATAAACAGGATAACAGCAATTAGATGGTGGAAGTTTACTGTGCTGCTGATTTTGGGTTTTATATCCATGCCAAGTCAGACCAACTTTCTAAAGATCTTGTGTGTTGGAGCAGAAATTCTGTACTCAGAAATGTCACCTTGCAGAATAAACAGGGGCTGGACAATGAAACACCCGGTTTTAGAATGCAATAATTTATTAGTATGGTGTGCCTCCCTTTACAGCTAGTACAGCATCAACTTGTCTTAGGAATGACAGATACAAGTCTTGCATAATGGCCTGAGGGATTTTGAGCCATTCCTCTTGCAGAACAGGTCACTACGTGATTCTGGTGGAGGAAAACGCTTCCTCACTCGCTCTTCCAGAACATCCCTAAGTGGCTCAGTAATATTAAGATCTGGTGACTGTGCAGGCCATAGATGTTTAACTTCACTTTCGTGTTCATCAAACCACTCTATCACTAGTCTTGCGGTGTAAATTGGTACATTGTCATTCTGATACACCACCTTGAGGATATAATGTTTAAAGCATTGGATGAACATGGTCCTCCGGAATGTTTCGGTAGGCTTTGGAAGTGAGGTGCCCATCTAGAACAAGTAGTGGGAGCTGTGAAACCTCAAACACTATTTTGGGGACTGTTTTCAGTTTCATTGTCCAACCCCTGTGTATTTCACCCACCCATCTGAAAAATAGTGGTTATCCTTAAAAGATCTAATTTTGTTGCACGGAATTTGTGTGTTTTGGTTGTATTTTAAACTTGATTATCATGTTATAATTTCCACAGAGGCCTCTAAAAAAAAATTTTCCCTCATGGGTTTTCATGGGTTTGGCTCAATAATACTGGTTTCTCTTAACATCATCATTCAGAACAAGAAGGTTAAAATAACCTTTGGTTTTAACTACAAGAATAAAGAACACTGTGGGATTTTGATGTATCACAAGAATCGGCTCATTAAATCTTATGAGAAAGTGGGTTGCCAAGTCAAGGTACATATGAGATGAATTTACAATTTGTGTTTATTTGGAGGTGTAAAATGACTAGCAGTAGAGAACATTACACATTAATTTCACTTTTTTTGCAGTCATCTGGTCAAAGATCAGGAGTTGGTGTTGTTGGAATCATTGAGTGCAACTTTCTGAAGCCAGCACATAATAAGCAAGACTTTGAGTATACCAAGGAGTATAGGTACCAGCTTTATTTTAATTGTTTGGAGTTTGAAATGTTGATGGACAGTTTTGAAATTCCTTTTGTTTATGCAAAAATATTGTATTATTAGTATTAGCAGTCAAAATAATTACTGGACGGACCATAATTATAATCAGCATGCCTTTGACCTCAGACTGACACTGGCAGCACTGGGTATGAAACTCAATGACTACTGGAAGAAAAAAAGAGAACAAAAATCCAAAGAGAAAACACTCCGGGCCTTGGCGAGAAAAAGCAAGAAAGAAGGTATAAACAAAGAGGATGAAAAATATGAAGACGGGGAAGAGCAAGAGGAGGAAGAAGAGGAGTAAGTATTATGAGAACAAAATAGATGGCTGGGAATGTCTACATCTGCTGATTTTACAAAGATAAACATCTCACAGGGCGGCACAGTTGTGCAGTGGTTGGCACCTTTGGCTCATACCTCTGGGACCAGGGTTATGTTCTCCACCCTGGCTCCATGTTCATGGAGTTTTTGTGTTCTCCCTGTGTCATTGTGAGGGGTTCTGTGGTTTCCTCCCACAGTTCAAAAACACATTAACGTGAATTTGAGTTACCAAATTGCCCGTAGGTGCGCGTGCCCTGCAGTGGGTTGGCGACCCATCCAGGTTTATTTCCAGCCTTACGCCTATAGTCTCCAGACCCCTCACAGCCCTGCATAGGACAAGCAGGTGCAGAAAATGGTTAGATGGCTTATGTCATACTGACCCTGTGTTGATGCAGTCCCACATTTTGCCAATAGCCAGATGTTGTGCGTATGAGGGGGAGCCTTTTAATTGTACTTTAGCTTTGTGGTTTTCTTATGCATATCTTCTCGTGATCTTGCAACCACTTGTCCAGGTCAGGGTCAATGGGGGCCTGGAGCCTGTCCCAGGCAGCTAAGAGCACAGGCCTGGGATGCCAATATATGCTGTTTGTATAAATATCATATTATCTGCTTGAGGTTTTTAATACAGACGCTGGTCACTTAACAACCTACCTGTTTAATGACCGCTTGGAATTACAACCAGCTCTCCAAACACTCAGTATTGTATGCTGCACGAGAACAACTTCTCTTGGAAACGGAAGCATGGCATCTCATCGTTAAACGTCTCATCTTGCATCACCTTTTCTTGGTCTCAGTCTCGTTCCTGTATTCAGTCGGTATTCGCTACACTAGCATTCGCAATGTCCAAGACTACGTATTTCGTCTATAAATTGTATTTTTGGAGATTCAGCCTGCATAATCAGAGCATCAGTTGAGTTGGCAAGCATGGACGTAGATGCAGCAAAAATTTTTGTTAACCAATTTGATGAAATAATCGAGATATGCAAATTAAAACAAAATTATCAAGCTATAGTTTAGACCAGAATAAATTATCCTGTATTTACAGTATGCAAACCTCAGTACTGTACTGTATATTAGAGCTGATTTCCTCTATTCTGTTGATTACACTATACAGTACACTACTGTATAAATATTTATAAATATTCTAAAATGTTATAAATGGTGCAAAGGTGACATTAAAACAATACCTAAAGACAGTTGACACAAACCCACTACCAGTACAGTATACTTAAAATATCGGTAAGGGGCAGCTCCTCATTTATCAACCAAGTCACTTAACGACCTAGTAGTAGGAACAAAACTCAGTCATTAAGCGTGAAGTATATGATTTTTTGTTCCAGGGCTTTGCGCTGGATTCAGTGTGAGGACTGTCTGAAGTGGAGAAGGTTGCCGCCAGGGGTGATCGCAGGATCATTACCAGAAAAATGGACATGCAGTCAGCACCCTACCTCTTGCTTAAGGTAAACTGTATGCAAATTATATAATTACATACATGCGCTATTGGTTGCATATAACAGTGTCTGGTTTGAGCGTTTTTATGGTGAAAGTCTGCCACTTGTAAAGGACAGAAACAGAAAACAGTACAGCAAATTTTACCAAAATAAGATTTTTTTGTCAGATTTGCACACACTTGGTCTTTAAATCTCAAGAGTTGGTGTAGTCAGGGTTAGCTGGGATTTGTTAACATATTCTGATGTGAGAATGATTTCTTTCCTTCCTAGCATGCTGATCTGTGCAAACCTATACAGTACCCATTGGTGTATTTTACAGAAGCTGCTTATTTCCAGAAGAAGCAGATGAGAGTGATGATGAGTTGACACCAAGTTACCAGAAAGCATCTAAAAAACAGTAATGTTGCATACCTATGCTTGGGAACATTTATCTAACTTTTCCAGCTAAATTGTGTAGTGTTTTGGGTTAGGAGTCTCTGCTCATCGTTGAAAGTTTATCGGTTCGAAGCCTGTGATCAGCAAAGTGATTGCACTGCTGAGCCCATGAGCAAGGGCTTTAAGCTTAATTGCTGCAGGGAATGGTTGACCCTGATTTCTCAGTTATATGTCATTTTGGATAAATCTGCTACAATAATATAATGTGTTGTGGTGTACAGACTTCCTCGCTATACTGTGGTTTTCTGAATAGATCCAAACTGAATATCAGTTTTGTCTCCAGAAGTCTAATTGAAATGGCCAGTGTCTAACAATTTTCTGCCTATAGGGAAAAAGAAAGAAAAAACAGATTGGAGGAGGTGAGTAAGCTTGTATCAGACTTCTTATAATGCATATGTATATGTATGTAGACATTTGTGGTACTAGTGCAAATAAGGGTCCATTGATAGGTAGGGATGGGAACCGAAATTAGGTTCCAATAAGAACCGATTTGAAAATACCCGGTACCGGGTACCCACTCGGTTGTTTTAAATTTCGGATCTGTAAATCGGTTCTTAAACACCGCATCTGCTAGGATGTGTGTGGTTATCTGCCAGGACCTGTTTTAGTTGAAATTTCCTAGGTTTGTTAAAAAAAAATAAAAAAGTTAAGCTCAAATACACATTTATTTTACATGATGTTACTTTCTTAAGTTATTTATTTTATGTAAAATTCCAAATTGTTTAAAAAAAAAAAAAAAAAGTGCGTGCCTAACATCAGCACTAAACGTTACTGTCAGAGAAGAAGAGTGCTAGCAGTGTTCGACGTGGATCGCAAACGGTCAAAAGTGTGGCTTCAGTACACTTAGAAAGGAAACGATACGGCAGCGAGCAACATATGCGCAAAATTAATAAGTTGCTCAAAGGGCTGTACATCCAACCTCACCAAACATTTAAGGCAACACGCAATTGATCTCAGACTGCACAGTGTTTGATGTCTTGCAGTCTTGTCCTCTTTTTTTTTTTTACCTTTGTGGAATCGAAATAGAGAATCGATAAGTACCAGAATTGATTAACCGGAACCGGAATCAGAATCGAAAACATTCAAACGACACCCATCCCTATTGATAGGAGGTGGGCAAAAAAACACACACCCATGCATGAAAATAACATTTTGATAGGCTTCTGTACTTCTTCGCGGTACTTTGTGTGTCTGTGTGTGTGTCTGTGTGTGTGTGTACATATATATCACCAATATATCACATATTTTATCACCAAGATTTCATGATACCGAATACTGTTACTTTTGAAAATCAGCCAAAACAAAATCAACCAAAATCATCAAAATGCTGTGTACTGTGGTATAATGACAATATGAAGATTAAGATACCACTCAAGCCTTATAAACAACTTAAACCTTATTTGTACACATTTGTAGATGTTACATGCATTCTTTTATATCCATAAGTTTTTTTAAAACTTGATTCAAACTTTGTAGCCACATCAGCAAGAACCATGTGTATTATTTTAGAAGGGGAAGGATCATTGTAGCCTGTCACCCGTCAGTGACCACACAGAAATGCCTGAAGTAGAGGAGTCAGAGTCTGACTGCCAACTCCCTAATGCTGAAGAAGATGTCACATCACTGTGCAGGTACTTATTAATGTGTGTCATGTCAAGGCATGGTAAAAGGATGATCCACAGTGCGGCTTACAGACAAACTGGAAGTTTGTTTAGTGTGTGTTGGAGTTCAGTTTGAACAAAGGGATCACGAGAGGTCAAAACAAAGGCAGGTTGGTTACATGAGGATAAACAAGGGCTAGAACTACAGGTGAGGATAAGCAGAGGGAATACAAGCACATATACAAGAACCACAGAACGACTGGCGGGTAACACATACAATGATTTTAAAATAACAATTCTGTCACACCAGGCTTCCAGTCAATTTTCTTCCAGCATACCCAATTTTACCACTAGATGGAGCCACAAGTAGAAATCTATGCAGATTCATAATTGCAGATATGATCTTTTAAGGATCGCAACGTTACATTTCCCTGTATTCATTAAAACAAACTTTGCATTCATCCATCAATCTTCTAACCATGGGAACATGCCATTCAGGTTTTTTTTTCTTTTTACTTTGGAAGGCAAGAATTTGCATTACCTGCATAAACAAATTTAGAAGAAATTCAGCTCAAAAGATAAGCAGGCATCAAACTATACTTTTTTTACTGAAATAAGGAAAATTCATTTGTCATTTACAAAATACTAAAAAAAATACTAAAAAAGTCAAGCCACAGGTAAACTTGACTATAGCTAGAAATGCCGCTGTTTTAGTCCACATTCAATCCATTGCATCATATAAAGCAAGTTATTTCATTTATTTTTAAGTAACTGTCCAATACCTGTAGCTACCTTGACATGATAATTATGTTATGTTGGAACCATACAAAATTTTTCAAGGCTAACACTTGCACCTGTTCATTTACTTTTCGCAGAAAGAGGAAAGCAACTTATTCTGAAAATTCAATGGAAAAAAGGAAATGCTGTGTGACAGAAATTCAGAAGGACAAAGACACAGAGGGAGAAAAAAAAGGCGATGGGGATGTGGAGAGAATTGACATGGGAGAGATAGAGGGAGAGGCTGATGATACAGGTGTGGTCTTTTTTGGAAAGCAGGTCACACCAGTTGATATGACTAAAAAGGATCAAAATAAGTTTGCTTCAGCCTTGACCTGGGCCCATGCCCCTGCTTCAGCCCAAACAGTCATGGTACCCCCACTCAGCAGAACAGAGGACCAGACTCCAATTCCCTTCTCCTCAGAGGGCATGGACTCAGTAGCAATGTGCCAAAAGCTATCACAACTGGAGAGAGAGGCAGACAAGCTGCGCAGGATTCTGGGAAATGCCCCCCTTAATCGCAGTCCTATTAGGGATGAGTCTTGCCACCCACCTGCCTTGGATATGCCTAATCATGATAAACAGCTGCTAAGTCAGGGGTTCAATGAGGATACTGGAAAGTTGTTATCCTTGGCTACAGAGCGAGATAAATACAAGAAAGAGGTAAAACCAGAGACCACCTTCGTTTTGACAGAACATAGACAGTATACAAACTCATTTGCTGTCATCTGACAAAATAAATTTATGTTGAACATGATTAACAATATATTGCATTGTTTTCCAGTGTCAAAGTGCCATGTGGCTTTTCTTTTCCCACAGGTATCAGAATTGCAGCAGAGATATATACAGCTACAAGAGGCATGGGAGAAAGAGCACCAGGAACTGCTCCTTCTACGGGATCAGTTGTCGGGGCCACAGGGATTCTGCTGGGGGAAAAAGCTGCAGTTGCATGACCTGGAGGCTAAGATAGATAGATTGCAGGGCGAAGAAGAGGATCTGGGCAGCAGACAGAGGCAGGATGAGAAGAGGCTCACTCAGAAGGACACCCAAGACCAGAGCACAAGCCTGCTGTTTAACACCAATGAAAGGTTGGGGAGGACAGTAATGCATCCACAGATTGTCTTTCCTCATAATGCCACTAGGTCTGACACTCATGCTTCCCTGTCTGATCATTTCCTCTTTGCATCCATTATCAGCCTTTTGTTCTCGGCCTCCCTCCCATTTTTCAGTTTAATTTATTGTAGAACTACATCTTTTTTATACTTATACAGACGCTCCTTTACTTACAAACGAGATACATTCCAAATGGCCGTTCGTGACTTGAAATGTTCGTAAGTCATTATTCAGCATCATTTTACTCAAAATCAGGGTACTCAAATTTAAGTAAGTTCTCTTATCCTAAAATACATTATTAATGATTAGGGATGTAACTATACACTCAACTCACGATTCGATATGATTCACGATTCTGAGTTCACAATATGATTTTCTCACGATTTCTTAACAGAATGAGCTGCAGACAAATTTATTCAAAAATATTCCTTTATCTTTCTAAACTGTGCAAAACATGTCCTCTTCTTTACAGTGCAACTAAAATTGAATAAAATACTGTTTAAAAAAAAAATACCAAATCAAAATAAAAAAAATCTCCAAATACTATAAATAAACGGTAACGCTTTACATTAACTGCACCTTCTTAATGCTTTTATATTGCATTCATAAATCATTATATTGTATTGTATTCAGAAATCATTCATAAACATCATGCATGTATACCTTTACATCCTAACATCCCTTAACAGCTTTAATATACATTAATAACAAACATTATAATTGTATCATCATGTAATGTTTGTTATTAATGTATATTACAGCTGTTAAGGGATGTTATGATGTTAAAGTGTACTTGCATGCTGCTTGTGAATGTTCTATGAATGCATTATGAAGGTGCACTTAATATAAAGCATTACCAAATAAACTAAGGCTTGCATGTGCAGCATTTTAGTGTGGTTTGCCCTTTTAATAATCTTCGCTCTGGCGGTGGTGAATTGAGCTCACTGTGGTGCTGGTGGACATGCTGAAACATGTTCATTGTGCTATTTGTGTGTTATCAGTCTTTTACAATGTTTGCATGCAGTTTTTGTCTTGTCTGTGCATTTCTCGCTGTTTTCATTTGTGATTACTGGTGTTATGCCGAAAAAGGCATCCCTGCCATAGAATGCATGCCAGTGTTCTGACGAGTTAAGCTTTTAGGGTTTTTTTGGAGGGTTAGGGTTTTAGGGGTGTTTTGGGGGTTAGGGTTTTACAGGTTTTTTGGGGATTAGGGTAGGGCTAATTAGCACTACGGTAGCCTAACTTGACAAAGTAGCTCAACTCGTTTCAGATCAGTGACCAGTAGGTCATTTAGAGACAGGAATGCATTCTACGGCAGGGATGCCTTTTTCGGCATCCCACCGAAAGGTAAAATGCTGCCACGCCGCCGATTTATGATGGGCGGGGGGGGGGGGGGGGGGGG
>JAUMHC010000003.1:3136351-3155658 GCA_032359785.1 Heteromormyrus szaboi | reverse complement strand
AACAATACAACAACACATTATTTAATGTGTTCCTCATGAATTTTATTGTTTTTCTCAAAATAAACACGTATTCCAATGATGGTCATGCTCAAATCCATGCCAGTGTCCAACCACTAAACCGACATTCTGGCCTGTTTACGACATTTAATCAGTCCCTGATGACACTCATGCAGATGGCAGAGAATGTCCTCCCACATAGAGGTCGGGATCACAATCCTATCTCCGCACATGAGAAATCCATCTTCTACCGAGAGTGTGGCCCTCTGTGCTTAATACCCTCTTAGTTCATAGAGCACTTGGCTTGGCCATCCACTGTCCATGTAGCGCATAACTCGGGGAAGGTCTGGATCAGAGCTGGTAGCTCTCTGGATACTTTCCAACTTGGCCTCTGATATTGGTCAGATCCTCACTCTGTCTTAGAATTTCCACTGTCTCTAAGTGGGTAATGCGACGGTGTGTCGGCCACGACTTACCTGGCACATAGACTGCCTTATCGTTGAACTGCATCAGGCAAGTGAGCAGATGTTGGCAATGTAAAGGCTTCTTGTCCAGATTGCAAGTGTTTATCAAAGAAACCAAGGGCTTGTGGTCGGTCTGCAGTGGGCAAAATGCTTGCATGCCCACACAGCTGCCAGGCACTCCTTCTTGAACTGCGAGTAACGTTGCTCCACTGCTGTGAGTGACTGTGAACAGAGAGCCACTGGAAGCATTCTGTCGCCATGGACTTTTATCAAAACCGTGTCTAAGCCATAGCTACTGCAGCTATAGTAGGCTTTCTCATGTTGTAGTAAAAGGGTTAGTGATAAATCATTTCCATGAATTTGCCAAAGAAAAAGGAACAATTTGTACATAAAGAAAGAAATCACATTTATTCTGCCTCAGCATCCCATCTTTGATCTGGGTCAGGCCAGAGACTCATCAACATCACAGGCAATATGAGCCCTAGCCAGGCAGTGGGACAAAAGAGCCCAGGCATGCCTTATCCACCCCTGACAAGCCTCAACCACAATATCTAAACAAGCCGCCTCCATGGCCTGGAGGAGGTGAACACGGATGTACGGGTCTCAGTCATAGACCCAGCATGCCAAAAAAACTCCTCTGTGGGGTTAAGAAGGGAGAATATGCAGGGAGAAAGCTGCTGCTGAATCTTTGGTTGTTGGTGAACTAGTCACAGTCTGCCGTACATATGTATGGACCTGTATGGACAAAAGTCCAGGGCTGATTTCATATAATTAATTTTATCTTCTGTAAAGTTTACATCTGATATACATGACATCATGTTTTGAGCAGCTTTTTCATAATAGCTGCAGCTAAAAATGCTTAATTCTGCAATAGCTATTCTCAATATTTCACAACTTGTGTGGTTCTTGTGTGTCTGTCTGCGGGGAGAATGTCGAACCTTCTCGAGAAATTTACCTACCTCGGCAGCGACATTCATGTCTCTAATGACTCTTCCTATTAAGTCAGCAGACAGATTGGAAGAGCATGGGGGGTCATGAGGTCACTGGAAAGGGGTGTGTGGCATTCCCGATATCTTTGCAAGAGGATGAAGGTCCAAGTCTTTGGAGTCCTGGTGCTCCCTGTCTTGCCGTATGGCTGTGAGACAGTGAGCATAGATGGACTCCTTCAGTACTGTGTCTCTTCGGAGAATCCTTGGGTACCGCTGATTTGACTTTGTGCCGAATGAGTGGTTGCTAGAGGAGTCCCGAATGAGGCACATTACCTGCATTGTGAGGGAGAGTCAATTACAGCACTACGGCCATGTGGCGTGTTTCCCTGAGGGTGATCCGGCTCGTAGGATCCTCCTTGCTGAGGACCCAAGCGGCTGGACCAGGCCGAGGGGACGCCCATGTAACACCTGGCTGTGGCAGATGGATGGCCATTTCCAGAGGGTGGGACTGGACCGTGTGTCTGCCTGGGGGGTAGCTGGCCAGGATCCCGAGGAGTTTCAATGTGTGGTGGATGCAGCAACCCTCTGCATCAGCACATGCTCCCCAACCTAACCTGACTTTACATGTAGTTCTATGTGCTTTTTTTGCAGAAACTTTGCATAAATTGGCAAAATTGTAAATATTGTGTACACACACACACACACAACACGTACAAACACACACACAAACACGTGTTTGTAATATCTTTGTGAGGACTGTCTATTCATTTCTGTGAAAAACACCCTAATCACAACAATGACGATCTTGACCCCTACCCAGCCCTAATCTTAAGCATAAGTAATCAAGCAAAATATAAGACTTTAGTTATTTGGTTGCAGTCACAGATTTTTATAAAATCTAATTTCCCCATGTAGTAACTGAAAAAACCCCACAACACCAAGAATGACAGGTTTTTATCATATTGTGGAGACATTTGATCCCTAGAATGTAATATATACGTAACCCCCCACATGCCAGTTAATTAAATCTTAGGAAATTTGGAAAATAAACTCTCAATAAGTTTTTGGACAGTTTTCGCCTGGTTATTGTATTTTCCCTGTGCCATGGCTTTATCCTTGTAATTAAAAGCTATTTAACATCCATGGAAGTATGGCCATGAGTTATTCCATCTTCTGGTGCAGTTAAATGCATTGACAGAAAGTTTCATTTCCAAAATGCCTATTGTTTGTTCTATGTAGACTATTGCATGTTCATCTGTACTCTATACAATGCTTCAATTTACCTTTCGATTTCTCTTTGATAAATGGTCTTTGGTACAGTAAATGACATTTGTTCACTTTACTAATCTTCTTTGCAGACACATGTGATGCGCATTGCAATTGCCTCACAGGATATGTCCTGCTCCAAATGCAAGCTGTCTATAGATTTAGCCATTTCTTGCAGAAAAGTTGTGGTAAATTTTGAAAAAATGCAAGTTCTTTCAAATATGGCAGAATTTGCTTGATTTAATTTCAATCATTGCTGAATCATGAAATCCTGGATGAACTGATAAAATGTTGCTGTATGAACTTTTATGTAATGTTTAACCTTAATTAAACATTTTCAGTAACTTCTAAGCCTACAAGATGAATTTCCATATCAAAGACTAATAAAGATTGAATAAAACAAAAATTAAAAACCAGAATATTGGTAGGTTATCAGTCCATAAACACTGCAATCAGTCGTTGATCCCTTTGCCAGTAATATCGAATAGGTTTATTCGAATTAATTTTAAGTGATATACACTTACTTAGCAAAGTCTTTTGACAAAAGAATTTTAGAGGTTTTATGGCTAGCAATTCTAGTAATTGTTTAATGTGTAGGTAAACTTTCTACATAAAGATTAACATGTGTTTCTGTCTGCAGTTGTGGTTAAAGCCTGGAGGAAAGGTACTAATTACTGACTACTGCTGTGGAGAGAAGCCATGGTCACCTGAATTTCAGGAGTATGTCAGACAAAGGGGCTACCTCCTTCTCACTCCAGAAAAATATGGACAGGTACTGTTCATCACAGTATTTAAAAAGGAACGGTCACAGAGGAGAATGTGGCAGTATAACATTTATGTTTTATTAGAAGCTGCGTATTATTCACATAATATTTGGTTGATATACATAAATCATGAAATACCAAGTTACAATTTCTTAGTATAGCTATGCAGGTCTGTTTTTTATTAGATGATTGAGCAAGCAGGGTTCCTTCGAGTGTGTGTGGAGGACAGGACCAGCCAGTTCATTCAGGTGATCAAGAAGGAACTGAAAAGAGCAGAGGACATCAAGGAAGAGTTCATAGAGGTATGAATACATATATCCTTACTTACATATTACTAAAACAAATGCACGTGATGGGGCTGTGATTGCCAAGGAGGCACAGGTGGTGGGAGGAGGGAGAGGGCCACAGGAGAGAGGTGACAAAGGGGCTCTGATCACCTGTTCTCAGGGAATGCAGTTTATCCCCCAAATGGACAGGGGGCAGCGGTCCCCTTAGCGAAGGCGTCTTGAGGGCTACTCAGTGACAGTGAAAGAGAAATCATACGCAACCTGCTTACCAAAGAACTTGCCTTCTTCCCAGCATGAGCTTTAAGCTGCATTGGGAAGGACAATCTTGCATCCTGGCTAGTGTAATTAGTGGCCACCAGCTGCACCCTGTTGGCATTCTTCACAGGTGGTTTCCAGGCCATTCATCAGGAACCTGTTATTGCTGTCCTCCATAGCGATGATTGCCACCTGCTGGTACACAGTGGATTCCTGGCAGCATGGGAGGGCAAGAAAGTTGGGGAAAAGGCAATGATAGTACATCACCAGTTTCAGCAAGACACATACCTGATTCTTGGTGCTGGCTACACTATTGTATTGCTGGCATTTTGTCAATTGTCTTCTTTGAGAAATGTAAACCTGGCAACAACTCAGTTTGTGGCATTGGCTATCTTGGCAGGATTGTGTGGTCTACCTAGCTCAAAAACTAGTGCTTGACATGGAGTAGGGACAGGAACAAGCCCTAATGTGCCCAATTAGCTATCTAATGATGGAAATGCTCAGAAGATAGTGGCCCAAAGAATGCAAAATTTACATATATTCCGCTGAGCTGGCTAGGAAAAATCAGGTTTTAGTCATTTCGATAACAGAGCACATTTAAAAATGTATTATTTTATTTGTAGTGCTTTTCAGCAAAAAAAAAAAAAAAGTAGAAAAATGTTTCTAATTTTTGAGCAGAAGTTTTCTGAAGAGGACTACAACACCGTAACAAGTGGCTGGAGAGAGAAGATTCAGCGTTGTGAGAGAGGAGATCAACGCTGGGGTCTTTTCTACGCTGAACGAAATGGAGAGAGTTGAAATCAGATGATTCTATTATTAATAATAACATTTCATCAATATATAGTTGCAAATTAAAATGACCAGTAAAATGTGTTGAAATGTGTGGAAATTGCATTTATGTTTAGTAGGAAAATTAGCAATTGATCATTTCTCAAGCCATTTGTAATTTAACACTAATATGTAGCATTTAGTGCAGTGTTCTGTTATTTTTCCTCATACAACACGAAATACATTATTTTACCTTTAGTGTTATTAATCAGATCTTTGATCATATTGGTTAATTTGCATTTACATATACATAAATAAAATGGCTAAATAAAGCAAAGCATTTAATAGTAAAAAATATTTTGATGAAACTATAACAGTTATACTACTGTCTTTGGTGAAACAATATCTAAAATGTTTAGATTACTTTTATGAGGGTCAAAGAAATTTACTAGTGTTTTTTGCAGCAAAATTACAAAAACATTTTTACTGGCTGTTTATGTTTTTTTGTATTCACGATTTTTAATATGACTGAAAGTATTCAATTATAGCATCATTCCTTGATTGTAAACTTGAGATTTGCATTTTGCATTTGTTTTCATGCTATTATCACTAAGTTTAAAGTGGAATTGTTGTTAATCAGATTAAAGATTTGTTATAGTTAGGGTGATCGCCTAGTCCATGTCAGGGGGGATACTATGAGCTAGGACAGGGTTTGTAAACCACTCTTTCAATTAAAAAGACCTGGGTTTCACTTTATCACCGAGTTATTGCTGTATGCCAGTGGTTCCCAAACTGTCTCTGCCGGGCCCCCCTTTTCTAGATAGGAACATTATTATCAAATCAAAAAAGATCTACATTTGTAATGTACTTTTTACTTCCTTCTCAATCACAAATGGCACCGTTTCTGTAGAATCACCCACTTATTCTCTGACTAATTTCACAATGTATTCCTGAATTTGAAACATCTAATTAATATACACTACGCTGTTTACAATTAAATTGCTACAGGGTTCGAAATCTCATAGTAGCTTTCGAAGGAGCTTTATTTTCTGCCACGACTTCCTAAGTCACATGCACGCGCATATATTACAAGTGCGTGGCATCGCGGTCAATATCTTACCCAATATATCTTTTACTGCGTAAAACATTCTACTGCTATGAGTGAAGAAACACATAACAATCACATATTTATACTTTTTTTTTTGTAGGAACCTTAATGTACGGAAAATAAAAGATAACGCATAACGTCTCATTGGGAAGCTTTGAAAGGAGCTCGTGTCCTTTTCAGCGGAGCCTGTCTGTCGCTCGCTCTCTCTCTCGTGTGTTTGTGTGTGTATATGTATGTAGAGAGAGAGAGAGAGACTATGCACTAAAACAGCACATACAATACTAAGAATTGTGATACATTTTATATAACCCCAGGCCTTAAAGTATTTGACCCTGACAAGCATAAAAGGCATGTGGATACTCTGCGCCAAAGTATCCAAAAACAACCGGAATACCAATTCCAGATTAAGTTGTTCTTAGTTCAAAGTAGGTTCCTCGGTTATTTACATTTTAAATTTCCTTGCGAAACCTCTATATGTAAGCCGTGACAACTGCCCCTAAGATACTGTTGGTTTATTGGTGTGAATAGTGTTTTGCAGTAATTTTTAACATTAAAAACCTCTGTTACATTCTCTATAATTGTCTAACTACAAAACACTTTTTAAAATACGTTTTAGAAATACCGCACTGCCAAGACTTGTACCATGCGAACACTTTCTGTATTAAGCAGGGTTACAAGCCATACAGCTACTACTGGAAGGGCGGAGATATTTCTTTATGAAAGACGCTGATTGGTTTTTGAAAGCTGTTCAGCCAATGGGTCTTTCGTCTCCAGAGCAAAATATCGAGCGACATTAAAATACTCCAATCAATTGTCAGTTTTTAATCCACCCTGAAGCCTTTCGATGGGCGGGCACAAAAAGAATTTTCTGAAGAAGAGGAAAGAAGCCATTTTCTTTTATGTACACGTAGAACGGCTGAGGTAAGATATTTCTGGTAAATAAATTATCAGTATCAGAAATATTAGTTTTATCGTGGTCTTAATCGTTTCTTGTTAAAAATACACAATTATTTTACCTATATATTCAGCAAAGTATTTGTCTAGTAAAGCTGGAGGTAATGCGAAGCTGGGTCATGGTTTGTAACTTGTTTTATTAAATAGACGCTTTAAGTCTTTCAGAAACATAGTTTTGCCAAAACATAAATGGTCCTGATTATGCAGTCAAGTAAAAGTTCATTATCAGTGATCTTGCAACTGCTGTCTGTTCCCGTCGCCGTCGCCATTGTGGCTTGCGGCCTTTCTGATAGTTTAGGGGTCGGAGTGCTTCTTAATTGCTTTGATTCCTAAGCAACGAGCTTTGGAGAGTATATGAATGGTCACCAATGAAAACGTTTGGCGTTTTGTTATTAATGTAGTTAAAGTTAGTTTGGTAGATCTATATAGTATAACTTCAATTCTTACAGGTCGAGATAATCATTTCCTGGTGTTGTTGAACTGTGTGATTTATCCCTTTCTTGATGAGCTGATTGTTGGCTAATTAATACATCGTATCTGCAAAATCATTATTTTACAGGAAATACAAAAGCGAATTTCTCCATTTCATTGAGCTTATGACTTATAAGAATTTGGAACGAGAAAATAAGATTCGTATTGATAACTTTATTAGTTCAATAAATAATGCAACATGAATGTCAGGAGGTTTTGAGAGGAAGTGAATATGACAACATTGTATGTACGAGGTATTCATATTCATTGCCTATTATAACTTGATGTAATTGTGAAGATAGGGATAGATGAAACATTTTGTTACAGATATTTGCAGCATAGAAATTGGTCCTGGTGGTTAACAGATAGCAAATAGCTGAATGGTTAATCCAGTGAACGAACTAAACATGATAAATAGGCATAGGCTTAGCTGTGCCCTGTGAATTCTCACCAAACATTACAAATTGCAAAAAATAGCTAATTTTCTAGAGACACTTTCACTGAAGCTTAATTCAGAACACCAAAACATGGGGGGAAAAAATCATAATGGGAGCACTCCACATACCACTTAGAACAAAAATATCATAGCCTCACTGCACAGAGCAAAGCCTTAATTCAGTGAGCTAAAAAGATCATAAATGTCATGACTCATCACACTTCAAATCAACTAAATCAACATTGGCTTATACCAGACTCTTCTATATTTTGTTTGGAGGTTAACAATCATAGACTGTATGGGATAAGTTCCTTGCCAGTTGTAGGCCTGCCAAAGTACAGTGGGCTTGTCCTCCCACATCATTTGAATGTATCTTACAAAAACATTCTTGTTACACCACGATGAAGTTAGCATCATATTCAATATTCAGTTTTCCATCTGTGATTTCTTTTAACCAAAACAAGCCAAACATTTTTTTTGTTGTTGCAACGTCTTCATATCCAATATACAGGCAGCGATGCTCAGCGATCATTTTTCAGATGTACTATTTGTGTTTAATGTTGTGTGTTGGTAAATAGGCTGTGTCAGCTGTAATGAGATGTTAAACATTTAATGTTAATGGCAACTGTTGCACATTCCTTGCGTTTCCATATTTCATTACAGGTGATCTTTAATTCATTTTTGTGAATATTTGGTCGTGCACTTAACATTTCTTTACACTTAGGTGCCCTGAGTGTCCATTCATGGCACAAATGGTGTAACTCTTAAAACAACATGAGAGAGACATCTGGTAAAGTGTGCTTTGAAGTTGACTGTGGGGGGGACAACAGTGCATACTCCTTTGATTTTCAGATTATGAATTTCTGTATATAATTACAATGCTTTATTACCAATTACACTCTGTATATTTAGTGTGCATTGGAATAAATAAATGGACTAATCATTCTAAAGACACTCATGTTCAAGCAGTTCATTATAGGACAGTATGCAAAATTAAGTGGTCATTTGTTGCACAAAGAAAATAATGTGTTGTACATGCATGCATGCAGTGCCCTAGGCTACTCACTGACTTCACATAGAATTTAAACAAATTTGAAAGTTCATGTTTACCCCAAGGGTTTATTTGTGTCTATGTTGTAAGTCACAGTGTGAGTTCCCTCCTTGTGTTAACCAACCATGCATACCCATTGTAAATACAGCAAATTGGGAGATGATGAACCCAATGGATATGTACCTTGCACATACGAGGTTGTCATGTTAGGGGGAAAAAAATCACATGAGTTTTACTTGTATCACTTTCTTAGAGATTTCTAGCAACTTAATGTTAAAAATATATACTTCAAGGATAGACAGTGGGCCCAGTTTGTCAGTTTATAGACACTTGCACAGAATGCGTAAGTTCACGTTTGCCACTCAAAATGCTTACACTTTTTTCCCAATCTCTTTTTGCTAGGCTCTAAAGACATTTTTGCAATAAAATGGTTAAGATTTTCATCGGGAACCTTCCACGTGAGGCAAACGCAGATGAAATTCAGGCACTCTTTTCTCAGTACGGGGCAGTTACTGAGTGTGCCATCATCAAAAACTATGCCTTTGTGCACATGGAAGACCGTAAAACTGCCACAAAAGCCATCCGCAGTCTGCATCTCTACAAACTGCACGGCACGCCAATAAATGTGGAGGCCAGCCATGGTAAAAACCAGGGACCTGTCAAGCTACATGTGGCAAATGTTGAGAAGGGCTGTGATGATGAACTCCGTGCTTTGTTTGAAGAATATGGCACTGTGACTGAATGTACTGCCATCAAGAATTTTGCCTTTGTGCACATGGCAAACTCAGACGAAGCAATGGATGCCATCAAAGGCTTAGACAATACTGATTTTCAGGGTAAGGAAGTGCTAGGTTTTAAAGAATCAATGTGATTGCTGGCAATTTTCAACACACCTGGCAAGTCTTTTTAAGCATCTTCAAATGGTGGTAAAAAGTTAGTTTGCTGAAAACTTTGGAGGCCTTTCCTGGCTAAGTGCTGAGTGTCATGTTTCATATCAGACTAGATGTGTGGTCTATATATGGGTATCTTCCTACTCGTGCTTTTTTGGGGAAAAGTCTGAGGTAAGAGAGGGAAACGGTATCATGGAATTTTCAATATGTTTGTCATCAAGTAGCTGTTTAATTTTTTTTTGTCCGGTAGGATTTTTTTGTGAGTTAACATTGGTTTCTTTTAAAGGAAAACGGATTCATGTGCAGATCTCAAAGAGCCGACCAAGGGGTGAGGAGGAGGAAGAATATCCACACCACCCTCCTGATAGGCCCGGTTTTTGGTACCCTCAATTTCTTGGGGATAGGCCTGAGTCTGGTCCACCAGGTTACTACAGGGATCGCTTTAGTCATCCTGTGTCCCATGGTTATGCCCCTCCTCCACCCCCACCACCCCCCCCACCCCCCAGACAAGGTCCCTACCCTGATCGGGAACGGTCTAACTGTGGGGTGGTGGATTATTATGAAAAGTACCGCGCTCGTCCATATGGCATAACCTCGTATGAGGAGCGACGGGTGAGCTCCATACCACCTCCTCCCCCACCTCCATCTAATGCCGTAAGAGAGCGCCTACCATCGTCTGCTCTTGACTCCTGTGAGCGTCACCTTGTGCCCCCTCCCCCCTCTTCATACTTCTCAAGGGACCGCAGTCCCATCCGCAGGGGGCCTCCCGCTCCTTCTGCTACAGCGGGGAATGGCTACTCGTATGAGCGTTCCCGCCTCTCCCCTCTATCCATGTCCAGGACATCAATGTATGGAATGCCTCGTGCCAGGGAACCTGTTCCTCCACCACCGCCTGCACGCTACTCATACTAACCATACATCAGTGCGTATTCAACAGGTGAGACTAGGTTAATGCTGCATCTGCCCTTAAGGGTGACATTTCTTCCAGCAGGAGGATGAAGTTCAGCTGCACAGAAGAATTTTTTTTTCTTACTGCAGTTCAAGGTTCAAATTCAGCTTATGTGAGGGTAAATTCAGCTGACCCTGACTGCTTGTTTTTTTAAAAGTTACTTAATCAAGACTTCCTGACGAGTCCTGCCATTAAATAGAAATAGATGATTATCGTAAAGTATGTCCTAAATTCTTAGTGTTTCAAACCTTAATGTAGGGAACAATCAAAACTAACTGGTTTTATAGTCTCAAAAAACCATCCTGTAGCGAGGGTAAAAGACCAATTTTTAAACGCGTGTTGTGTACAGTGAAAAGGCAGTTGACTCGTGATTTGCTTTCTTTCCAGGTTAAAATTATCAGTGACAAGATCGTCGTCTCCTGGTGCACGTTGGTGCGATACACCCCCTCGTCTGGCAGATCGCGTTTTGTTTGCCTGTGGCTCTTAAAGGAGGAATTCTAGTGCGGACATCTCGTTCTCTAAACCGCTTTTACACTCGTCTTATTTTCGTCTTTACTGGCTTAAAATGTAACCTTGCTTTGTTTTTTTGTTTTGATTGTTAAAAAAAATCATATTTTGAGCCCTAGAAGGCTGTAATCTAGACTCTAAAGACTGTACAAGCCTGGATCGTTAATGAATTTAAATAAGACGTCTCACGTTATTTTAATTAAATCACTGAAATGTGTAACATACATTTTATCTTTAGTCTGTACAGGATCATAATTCGGTTGATAAATTTAGAGCTTTGGGTACAATAGGATAAATAAAATTGCTATTCGCCACAGGAAGGTGCAGAGTATAGTTTTGAGAAATGTTTGAGGCTGTATAATTAGTTTAAAAAATTCTTTCGTTTTCATGTAAAAAAATAAAATAAAAATCAACCGAAACGTATTTCTATTTTGTTAAATTACTGTCAGTTGTTAAAGGAAGGTACATTTTTGCACTTTGCGTTTTTGTTAGCATAGTAATAAAACTTTATTCAAGTGGCAGTGTCATTTGTTTTTGTTATTTTAGTTTTGAACTAAACTGAAAAAACAGTACTCCCAAAAAGAGTAAATGTACGCTTTCTTCTTTGCGTCGACATTTTAAAGATCTTTTTAATACAATGAAAATTCATCTTGTCTATATAAGGAAATTGTTCATAAATTTTGTTTAGGCGTTTTTCAGGTAAATCTTAAATTTTCTTCCTTTTCTGTTAATTCAGTAACAAGGCATCATTCTACCACAGCAGGAAGGCAGACGACAGGAAATATTGAATACATTTTATAAAATATTGTAGTCATTAACCTGTTTCTTTTGGCAAATTGCAAAGATTCTTCAGTTGTTGTTTAGCATCTTAAAAATTTCTCACCCCTTGCATTTGAAAGAAATGCCCCCTTCTGAAAGGATCTTCATTCTTAAGAGGAATTTGCCCGGTCAGATATTCTCTTTTTTTCCTTTCCAATTACCAGCTCTCAGTTTTATTTAAAAAATTCTTGGGAGAAGTCTGTCCTGCCAGATCTTGCTGAAGCAGTGTGATGGAAACCTTCAGAAGAAGACGGCTATATAAAGGTAAGTTGGTTTGTGGGCTTAGGTATCGTACAACTAATAGAAGAATGTCTGAAGGGGGATTGTGCTATTTTTTTTGTCCTGTTTTTTTTTTTCTTCTTTTAACTGAAGTAGTCCAGCTTAAGTAATGCCAATTAAAAAAAAAAAAATCTACTGTGTGTATCGTGTTTTCTACTTCGCAGTTTATGTGTGTTTGTCATAGCATCTCGGGTATTTTTGGAGCACTAAATACTTGAAAACAATAGAAATATGACAGCATTGGAATGAAGAAGTAGAGAAGGCAGATTTTTTTCCCCACAATAGGATTCTTTTAGAAAATGCACCATAAATATCTAATATGGTGTTTTAACGTTGTTTGCATACTTTGTGCAGGTGCAGTTGTCTGTTAATAAAATGAATGAAATGCACAACCCCAATACATTTGATAACGTTGGATAATACCTGGTTGTTTTGACAAAGTGGATGTTCCCCTTTGCCCCATAAAGTGTTCTTGGAAGCCTGTATTTTTTAATGTTGTAGCACATTTATTTTTTAGTGATCTGTTTCATATATTGGAAGTTTTTCTATATTTCCTTGCCAAGTGATGAGTTGTAATGAATCATATAGAAAGAAAATGTGGTTTACAGTGCACTTTATATCTGCAAAACTCCAATATGCATTATTTGGGTATATTTTCCCATGCATTTAAGTTAAAAAAGCATATTGCTGCATGCTCCTTTGAAAATATATATTAAGCGAATTCTCCCATTGACTTTAGTCTGGGGTTTAAGTGTGCTTAAGCTAGATATGTGCTTTAGGTGGAGAAACACCAAAATATGGACGTATTGCATGTAAATTACCCTTATGTGCATTCTGTCAATGACTCAAGTAAACTTAAGTGCAATTTTCACTACGTACTCTGAAGGGCTGTATTAAGTCATATCCTGCATGGCCAAACACGATATTGCAGTTTTCTGAAAGCCGAACACTTAATAGAACAAATGTTCTAATCCAAGATGCATGTAAAGAATTTATGATTACAAATTATATAATGCAGTAGTATAGAGAATTACAAATTACCCAGCCAAAAAACTAATTTCCATTTGAATTTTGGACTGCCTTTAGCTTTAATCATGGTACATATGTCATGGCATTGTTTCTACAAGCTTATGCAACATGTGTATTTATCCACACCTCAGAAATGAATGCAACAAGATCTTGTATTGACAAGTGAGTTGAACCATTCTGTTAAGTCTTCTTCAGCACATCCCAAATACTTATAGTGGAGTTAAGGTCAAGACTCTGTGGTGGCCAAATTGTGTGAAAATTTCTTATTCTCCTGAACCACTCTTCCACAAATTGAATTCTATGAACCTTGGCATTATCGTTGTGGAATATTTCCATGGCATTAGGAAAGGAAAAATCGATTGATGGGATAGCCTGGCCATTCATTAGATTCAGGTACTCTTCTAACTTCACTTTATCACTGCATAAAGTTGATGATCTATAATAATGATCCAGTAATTGGCTTTTAAGTATTTGCTGTTTTAAAAAGGTAATAATAGGTATTTGTTTGATTCTTCTAAATTTGTATTGTGTAATCTGTTTATATTCTACGCACCATTTCAATACACTGTATATTATGTATATTGTTATATTGACAATAAATCCCTCTTGAATCTAAATTCAAATGGTAACTTCCTTTTTGGCTGGGCAGTGTATAAGCATATACAAAGTATATTAGCACTAGGCAGAATTCGAGACATCTGCCTTGTCAAGAGTCAGTGAATTTTAAAATTAAGAAAAAAAATCACTTTCATTGAGGGGAGAATCGTTGGTTTCAGAGGAAGGCGTGTGTCCTAAGCTGCAGTGCATGTACCTGCACTCCTGCGAGAGTGGGACACGTAGGGTTGGACATCATTTGGGTTTTGTCTGACACCAGTGCTAAAATTATACTTTTAAAACTGCAGGTGTCTAAGTGGTACCTGAACTGGTATTAAAAAAAAGAAGCACAAAACATTTGGTGACAACAGCTTTTTTACTTTTAAGGAAAATTAGAACTTCAAATTGAACAATATGTTCATTTTAACACCTTAAATATATAAATAAAATTTGACGTTTCCTCCTTTACATGCAATTATTTTTAAACATATGTTGCATGTCCTGGGGTTGGAATCCTTTAGAGGGCCACGATTAGTGAGTGGCACTGCACATGGCATGACGTCACAGTATGTTTATCCTTGAATAATTCTCTGAATAATACTACAAGAAAACTATGATCCTTTTCATATTATTCTGTTCCAATGAGAAGATATGTTTTCTTCAAATCTGTAATTCTGTTATGAGAAAATGAAAAAAGGATTTTGCATGGCTTTTTCTGGCTTATTTAGTGACTGATTAAAAGATGAGAAACTTCACAGCTGTTGTAAAGCTGTGGAGAAACGAGAACCAAAGTTGCTTATTGGAATTACTATTAGACATTACGATACATCAACCACATTTTTCATTTACACATTCCAACCAAATTTCGTTGTGTTAACTCGCCCTGTCTGGCAAAATAAATTGTGCAGTTTGATTTTATTAAAAAAAAATTCCCAGCTAGTGAATGTTAGCAATAATTGTACAATTAAAACTAAAGTCATGTTTTTGTAAGTTTTCGACAACATCTGAACAGATTAAATGAAAATGTAAGTGAATGCATGATACTTGGTGCACAAATGCAAACATTTTTTTTTCTTTTATATATTTGGGGTTGTCAAAGGACTGGTGAGCTACCGGTAGCTTGGAAGCTACCTGTTGGAGACTCCTGATTTTAGATAGTTTTAACAGTGTCTAAGGTAGCTACTAGCTAACCATAGCCATCTGTTACATCAGGTCAAGTGCAATGTTAACTAGCGCTGGCATGTAAGGTGCAGTGATACTTCTGTTGCCTGAGCCCCAGAGGGTGAATATTTCAGTCAACTGCTCAGGCATTTAAGTTACACTGAAATGAGGCACTTAAATCTGTATTGCAGTATGCTCCAGTACATACCAATCATATAGGAGCCAATTGGGTGCCCAGATTTAGATGGAGACATAATCATGGTGATTTTCTTACACATCCATACACTTAATACATATACTACATACATTAGGCCTGAACACTCCCCTATCTGTTAAGCATTCTACACTAATTGTGGTCATTGTGTTGGGGTTTTTTTTTTTGTAGTGACTAGCAGCTGGTTTGGAATAATATATGCTACAGCATAGGCTGCGATGTAAGCTTGTTTGGACTATACAGTTGATTGCACTATTTTTTATTATTTTTTTAAATCATCAGCTATGAATTCTAAACTTTGTCCATGCTACTAATAATACTAATATTTACACCATACCTGTTGGTAAGGCATATTTGCTTGTTTACAGAATTGTTCTGAATGAAGAGGGGGGGGAACTAAGTATTTGGATTCATTCTCAAACATATGGGCCATTCTCATGAACTGGCTACTGCAACATATCAGTAATATCAATTTCTCTAATTTTGTAAATTAGTTTGACGGACTTGCATTATGTAAAATGTTGCTTTTTGCCTCTAGTTAATCAGTTGTGGAGTAAAACAATTGAAGAAACGAACAGACATCGTATATTTGTCTCTTGTGGGTTACTTTCAGAAAAATTGAAATTTTATAAATATCTAGATTTGTGTTATTTGATCATAGCAACAGAAGTATCTATTTTGGGAAAATGGTTGAAGGATCATTACATTAGAGCTGTAAATTACATAATTATAATATACCTAATAAGGCAACATCAGCTGCTCTGCTCACAATTCAAACATTATTTCACTACCTTTTTTTTTGTTTTGTTTTTTTGAAGGATTCTCATGTCCATGAATACGACCAGTTACAAGCGTAGTAGGCTAACTTCATGCTTTCATTTTTTTAATAAAAGGGATTGCAGATTTCAGTTAGGTTCACAATGTAAATGAAATGAGGGGAGGGTGGGGGGACTTTTAAATTGTTTTTCTTCCCATTGTAAATCTAGATTTTCATCCCACTTAATAAAAATATAGAACTGTCAAATGTAGCCTTTGTTGTTATTTATGTCCACATTGATCTATTGACTGAGATTTTGTATCCAGTTTTATTTTGTCTTTTCAGAGCTGGGATATTTTCTCCTTTCTCACTGCTACAGCAGGATAATTTATCCTTATCTGGATTAACAACATCCAGTTTATTTTTCTTTATCTTGATGGTAAATGGATATCCATTGTGCATGTTTGTTTATAAAGGTACCCGGCCATGTGGATTTGTGACACTATATATACTACATTAACTATTATGTACTGTCCCTTCATTATGATGTACAATCCAGTGTCATGATACCAAAATTTCAAACTTTGATATGATACCAAGAAAAGTATTGAAATTCAGTACCATTTCTGATACTCGGCACAGTATATAATGTAGCTCAATAAAAAATTAAATTGCAATTGTATTTGAGTGAAAACTTATTTCAAACTCATTTCACTCTTAATGCAATATGAAGGTTTTTTTTTTTTATCATTCAATAGAGTACTTGCTGTTGTAATTGTGCTATAATTGCAATTCATAAGCATTAAAAAATAGATGTTTATATTATCACAATGCGCAATGGAAGAGATAACAGAACAGGTATAACTTGTACATTCCTCCTTTATTTTGTCTCAAAGCAGAAACATTATTGCACAACTCAAAGTTTTTTATATGAATGATCAACACAACTTCATGATTGTATGATGCCAACACAACCCACAAATAAAAATAATTGCAGACTGTTGTCTTAAATGTGGAAATTCTTAAAAGACTACAAAAATGTTTTAACCAGAGGAACATCTTCAGCTGTAACAGGCAGATAAATATTTCATTCATTCTGAAATAAGATGCACTATATGGACAAAAGTATTGGGACACCTGGCTGTTACACCCGCAGGAACATTTATGGTATCTCATCTTGTTTCCATAGATATCAATATGGGGTTGGTAACTCCTTTTCAGCTATGACAACTGCCAATCTACTGAGAAGACTTTACACAAGATTTTGGAGTATGTGGGAAGTTTTGCTCATTCATCCAGAAGAGCATTTGTGAGGTCAGGCACTGATTTTGAACATGAAGGCCTGGCTCAATCTGTTCTAGTTCATCTCAAAGGTGTTTGATGGGGTTGAGGTCAGGGCTCTGTGCCAGCCAGTTAAGTTCTTCCACACCAAACTCATCCAACTATGTCTTTATGGACTTCGCTTTCTGCACTGGGGCACAGTCATTCTGATACAGAATAGTGCCGTTCCCATACTATTCCACCACAGTTTAGGCTTTCAGTTGTCCAAAATGCCTTGGTATGCTGAAGCATTAAGAGTTCCCTTCAATGGAATTAAGGTCCAACCCAACTGCTGAAAAACAACCTCATACCATTATCCCTGCTCCATCAAACTTTACAGTTGACACAATGCAGTCAGACTGGTAATGTTCTCCTAACATCTACTAAACCCAGAGTCAACAGAACATTGCCGATTTTTACACGCAATGTGCCTCAGTACTCAGTGGCCCTGCTCTGATACTTTGCGTGGTCTGCCACTTCATGGTTCAGTTTCTTTTATTCCTTAATGCTTCCACTCTGCAATAATACCACTTAAAGGTGACCCTGAAAAACTGAGCTAGAAAGAAATTTCACAAAGCAACTTATTGCAAATGTGTCATCCAATGATAGTGCCTTTCTTGAATTCCTTGAGCTCTTCAGAATTACCCATTTTTTCCTCGAATATTAACACAAAATGAACCACTGTCTTTGCATATAAACTATGAATTAAAAATTCGATACAATTTCACAAAATATCATGCAAGATTAGTTTGATTACATGTTCCACAATTAATATGGCCCTCGAAGGATGTTATAAAACTGAAATGGCCCTCATTAGGACAAACTTTCCCCATGCCTGGTTTAGATTGCCATTAACTTTTGTCCTTGCTATTGAGTAGGAGTAAGGTGTTCTTATATTCTGTACAGATTTACTCAAAAATCCTAATCTACTCATAACTTGAAACATGAAATTCAATCCAACCATAGGTGTAAATCCCAGGGGGACAGGGGGGTTAGGGCCCAACTTCATGAGAGCTGTACCCGATATAACATTGTTAACCTCACCATGTTATTTTTGTACTTGTGCAAATTATAAATGCAGAACAATGTACTTTTAATTTCGAAAGTCACTCAGTGGTTTGATTCATTGCCTACTATCCCCAATCTCACTACCACACACATTAAAACCAGATCATACTTCACTTTTCTGCTTGCGCTTTTGGTTACGGACAAGGAGAAGTGGCATGAATTTCATTATGAGCGGTTAGCTGCGGACAGCTGTGGTTGGTGCACATGTAGCCCAGGTTTTTATGGCTATGTCCAAATTCAGGCTATATACTTCTAAGGCTGCATTTGAAGACTGAATGCATCACAGCAGTGTGACAAGGCTGTCCCATTACGAAGGCTCCTTCAAATGTGTCCTCCTTTTGCCAAGTTGCTAAGAATCTACCCGATGGATCCTTCGCAGCCCAACATATCCCAGGATTCATTGTGCAGAGGTAAAGGAGTGAGCAAGGGCGGGAACAGCTGGTGATTGAAATAGGAAATTGTCTGACCAATATCCATCCATCCATCCATCCATTAATTTCCGCTTATCCGAGGTCTGGTCGCGGGGGCAGCAGTCTCAGCAGGGAAACCCAGACTTTCCTCTCCTCGGCCACTTCTTCCAGCACCTCTGGGGGAATCCCGAGGCGTTCCCAGGCCAGCCAAGAGACACAGTCCCTTCAGTGTGTCCTGGGTTTTCCCCGGGGCCTCCTCCCAGTGGGACATGCCCAGAACACTTCACCAGGGAGGCGTCCAGGAGGCATCCTAAGTAGATGCCCGAGCCACCTCATCTGGCTCCTCTCAATGCGGAGGAGCAGCGGCTCTATTCTGAGTCCCTTCCGAATGACCGAGCTCCTCACCCTATCTCTAAGGGAGAGCCCAGCCACTCTGCGGAGAAAACTAATTTCGGCCGCTTGCACCCGCGATCTCGTTCTTTTGGTCACTACCCACAGCTCGTGACCATAGGTGAGGGTAGGAACGTAGATCGATTGGTAAATCGAGAGCTTTGCCTTTT
>JAUMHC010000003.1:3120769-3136251 GCA_032359785.1 Heteromormyrus szaboi | reverse complement strand
ACCTATATATATTTGAAAAGTAGACCGTCCAAAGTTTCTGAGGGTGTTTTTTAAATGTGTATATGACAAAAACTCGCAGAGTTATTTAAACGGTTTGACAAAATTAGGGCGGGACTGTCGACCCCAAGGGAGGACACATTTCATTGTTGTGTGCTGTGGTGTGTGTGTGCAGTGGTCAACAATGACCACTGATCACCAAATTAAAAAAAAAAACACTGAAAGGATACAGCCCCAGAATTTGGATATGTGCAAGGAAAGTGATTAAGTATTTCTAATAGGTGGCAGGGCTGACCTTCACTGATCAGCAGTCAATGTTGAAAGCGTAGAGAAAGAATAGCTGTTTACTAATTAACTGTACTAAGTATGGAGACCATTGCATGAGATTACAGATCTACGGCTAATTTTGTCATAATTTCAAAGTACTGCGGTATGCCGTATTAACACAATATCACCCAACTCAAACTAATAACATTAAAACTGTTCATAAAAGTTTACACATTTCAATACATTGCTTGTATTTGTTTTGTTGCAATATACCTGCCCTACACTGCTTGTATTTTTCGTTGTATCTGCCCAGTCCTGCTTGACTGTTATATGCAGGCACCGACCATGCCCATCCGCATCCACAGCCAAAAGTTGTATGAACACAAACTGCAGTGCAGTCGGCTGTCTGCCGCTTGAAAGTGCACATGGCAAACTATGAATTGGCCTTTAGCCTGGTAGGAGTGTCCCTGGCTCAGTGGTGGATGACAAATGTTCACTTCAGTTCAATTGTTGTAGTGCATTTTCATAATATTACATTGTCTCAATGCGCTTTACATTAACCCTGCCCAACGCCTCCAGTTAGCAAGCCAGAGGCAACAGCGGCAAGAAGAAACTCCCCCTAAAGGAAGAAACCTTGGGAGGAACCAGACTTAAAGGGGGAGCCCAACCTTCAGGAGCTGGGAGAGGAAATCTGGTGAACATGATGGCAAAATCCTAATTTACACAGTCCAAATTTTAAGATTTTAAGACAGCGGTTGTGTCAGACATGTTTCTACCATCATTAGAATAACACACATTTGCAACTGGTTGTATGTTTTGTTAATCAGCCAAAATGGCAAAAAGTAAAATGGACATTGATCGTATTCCAGTGAACCAAAACGTCCAGTAAGCAGAAAAACACAGCTTAATAACATTTCCATTTTTATGAAGATTTTAACAAAATGATGCCTTTAGACTAATGATGGAGAGAACAGAATAGTCCATATCAGGTTTTGAGAAACACCACAATAAATATTTTTGAATAATACTTTGGTTGATTTAGTTATTTACTGAAGTATTTCTTCTGATCTTAGAACTGTTCTTTGAACTTTATGTTCTTTATAAAGCTACTGAAGCAGACTCTGATCAAAAAAATTGCACACTTGATTATTTTGTTGGACTGCCTTTAACTTTGATTATGGAGCACATTCATCATGGCATTGTTTCCACTAGCTTATGCGACATCTTAACATTTATTTTCATCTAGATTTGCATTCTTTTCTTGCCGAGGTCATCTATTGACGGCAAGTGAGTTGGACCACTCCATAAAGTTGTCTTCAGCACATCTTAGACATATAATGGAGTTAAGGTCAAGACCCTGTGGTGGCAAAAATCATGTGTGAAAATGCTTCCTCCTGCTCCTGAACCACTTTTTCACAATGCAAGCCTGATGAATCTTGGCATTCTCTTCCTAGAAAAAATGCCCATGCCTTTAGAGAAGAAAATAATCCATTGATGTTATAACATGCCCATTCAACTGATTTAGGTGCTCAGCTGACTTCACTTAATGCAGCATAATGTTGCTGAGCTGTAATAATGATACAATCATTGGCTTTTAAGCTGGCCTGAGTATGTAATGACTTTATATTGTATAAAACATTTGAACATGAGCACCTTAAGTTATTCACCAATCAATTATCTAGTATATATGAGTATTATGGGCTGGGATGGATATAACTGGTACGCAAGTACGCATTCACCTTTAAAAATGATACGTGCAACAATTGATTGTGGTACCAATGTAAAATGCGTACTTAATTTATGTGCATTAGCACTGATATGAAAACAAAATTTAATGCATTTTTATCTTTGTATGCTAACTCTACTTCATTTGCAGTATACAGTTTAAAATGCAAGGTATTTTCTTGTCATGGCAGCGCAAATGCACATTTACAAACAATCGATTGTCGCATGTATAATTTTTAAACGGGAATGCATGCTTGCGTCCCAATTATGTCCATCCCTGAATATGGGTATCTCTATTTATATGTAATATAAAATACAGCCTTTACATATGAACAGTACTTTTGGTGCCATCTTTTGTGTCCTCCTCAGGAATTGCTCTTGAGAACTTTTTCTGTTTATTGTCCCCCTCTACAGTGAAATGAATTTTTTACCCAGGCATCCAACCAAATCAAAGGCCTTCTCAGCATCAAGGTGAATGATGTGAAGAGCTCTCCTGATGTTGTCATGAGTTTGCCTGTTTCTTATGAAGCCTGTCTGGTCATCTTCAATCAGAAAATACATTACTATCTCCAGTCTCTTTGCCATTATGGATGCATATAACTTGCTATCAGTATTGAATATGCTAATTGATCTATATATTGTACAATCCAATTTGAATTTGCCTTCCTTTGCTTCTTTCCATGAAGATGGGAGTGTCCTGGTTTTCAGTGTCTAATCATTGGAAGACTTTAACAAAGGAACCAAGGGGCCCTTTGATTATGTTGCATATTCGTCAATCCATTCCACAGCCTTATGCCACATCTCAACATTTTTTTTCATCTAGATTTGCATTTCTTTCTTGTTGAGATCTTTTATTGATGATAGATGATTGATACAAAAGACTTTGCAGTGAGATGTAGGTCAGGACTCAATTCATGTGTGAAAATGAATCCTCCTATGACAATTCGAGCCCTATGACTCTTGGCATTATCATCCTGGAATATGCCCATGCCATTAACAAAATGATGGGATAACCTGACCATTCTGTAGATTCAAGGACTCAACTGATTTCACTTTATTGCTGCAAAATACTGCTGAGCTGTAATAATGATCCAATCATTGGCTCTTACAGTAAGTACTTAATTTAAATTAAAATAGTGACCTTTTTTGGCCAGGCAGTGTATCTGTATATATGCATGTGTGTGTGTGTCTATATACATACATACACACATATACTATGGCCCTCTAGTTTGGTAGTTATCTTAGTTGAATGGTCTGATTTTATTAATTGTATTCATATTTTTTTGTTTCATGATTTTGAGCTCAATTTCTTGAATTTCTTCTGAATATCTTGTTCATCTCCTGATTAACAAGCCTCATTTGTATAAGAATAGGAGGGATCTTTACTAAGTTTGTGAGTTTGCTCCAGATTCTTTAGTAGCTCCTGTAAGACTGAAAGCCTTGCCTCCTTAAAGGGGCAGTACAACCCAAAACTGAAAAAAATTGTTTTAGAGGGACTTTAGTGCTGTCTATCTATCAAGGTTGTTTTGGATATATTGGTTGTAGAAATGTTGGGCTTTGCTTCAATATAATCAGAGGCAATTAAAGCACCAGAAAATTTTTGAAAAGTTCAACAGCAATGTCTCATGCAAAAAATCATGACCCAATTATTGAAGATTATCCCCAGACTTTGTAGTGAGCAGGTTAATTTACTAGTGAAAAAGATAGATGCAGATAGATTAGAGTAGGTGACGTTTTCTGTTTATTAGGTCTGTTCAAACAAGGATTCCCCACATGCAAAGGAGACCAGCTCCCTTCACAAGTTGACATCCAGTTTTATACCTTTTCTGCAAGTGACGTCCCTACATGAACTCGCCTAATGCAAGACACAAGATGTGTTTGTTGTCACTGTACAAGTACAATGAGATGACGTTTGGATCACGCTGTAGAAGCCTGAATAAAAACTGTTCAACCTTAGGAAAATTTAAGGAAAAAAATAGAATAAAATAAAAATAAATAGCATATAGCAATTATAATACAAAAGTATAAGAGGAATATTACACATGAATTATTACACATAAGATAAATTATTACACCTATGAAAGGCAGTGGTTGATCGTGCAGGATAACGATCATGATCAGCAATATTGCACAGTATAATGGATTACATGAAACAAAACTGTGGTACTGAGATCAGTGTAATAACAGCATTGTCGTACAGTCACCATAGGTGATTGAATGATGGCTAGGAGCCAGAACAATTGAAGTGCATATTTTTGTGTGTGTAGTGCCTTATGTGTGTGGTGTGGATAAGTCTCCAGTTCAGTGTGGTGCTGTTGTGAGAGGGGGGAGTGGGCCCAGTGTGTTTAGCAGTCTGACAGCTTAGGGGTAGAAACTATTCTGCAGTCTTGCCCTGTGAGCGTACAGGGCTCTGTAACACTTGCCGGATGGCAGAAGTGTGAAAAAGCTGTGTCTTGGGTGGCTTGGACCACTGCAGATGCTCCTGGCTTTGCAGCTACAGCGGGTTCTTAAGAGTTCAGGTAGTTCAAGTAGGAAGCTGAGGTCCAGTGATCCTCTGAGCTGTTCTGATGATGCACTGGAGGGCCTTCCTGTTCTCAGAGGTGCCCCCTGGGTACCATCCTGTGATGCAATATGTGATGATAGACTCTATGACACACTTGTAGAACTTGATCATCAGCTGTTGTGGAAGTTGGGCTTTTTTAGGCTTCTCTGGGAATGAAGCCTCTGAAGTCCTTTTTTGGCCATAGGTGTTGTTTTTGTTGACCAGGGTAAGTCATAGCTGATATGAACACCAAGAAATCTGAAGCTCTGGACAGACTCCCCATTCTAGCCACTGATGCTGGTCAGATAGTGGTCCATGTGTGTCAGTCCCGTGAAGTCCAGGATCGGCTCCTTTGTTTTCTTAGGGTTGAGGGCGAGGTTGTTGTCCCAGCTCCAGTTCTCCAAGTTCTCAACCTTCTCCCTGTAAGCTGACTCATTGTTGTTAGAGATCACTCCTATCACGGTGGTGTCTTCTGCAAATGTGATCATGTTGGAATCATGGATGGATTTACAGTCGTGTGTGATGAAGGAGTATAACAGAGGACTCGGCACACAGCCCTGTGGTACCCCAGTGTTTAGTGTTATGACAGTGGAGGAGTGCTTGCCCATGTATACAGTCTGTGGCCTGCTGGTGAGGAAGTCCTGAATTCAATTACACAGGTGTGTGTTGAGGCTCAGGTTAAGAGTTTTGTAGCCAGCTTCTTTGGGGTGTTGATGTTGAAGGCAATCATTGGGAGTGCAATCATTATCATAGTCACAGTATTACACAGACAAGAAATTTGAAAAGAAAAAAAGATAATCATTTTGTAGGGCTGGGTGATAAAATGGTAATGATGATTATTGCAATATGATATCTTCTCAGTATTGATGTGGCAAATGTTTGATAAATGTTCGATATGTTTTGAGACCAGGTGACATGTTTTGCATCATGATGAAATAACTTCACTTCCTCTATGACTACTTGTCTGGACCGGCAATGGAGCACAAGTGTAGACAGTCATAAAAACATAAATGGGATTTATTGAACAAAAAAGAGGGTGATATGGCAGGCAGGAAGATGAAAGACAACATGATCAAAATAATAGGGCGACTCACTTGAAATATTTGAAATACAAAACAAAAGTGCATGGTGAAATTCAGCCATCAATATAAAAGTAATACACGCATACAAAAGCAATAAACATGAAATAAATGACAATCCCATACTCCAAAGCGAGAGCAGACACGTGCAACACCTTCAAATCTCACAATACTTTCTTTGTAAAATTCTAGTTACTCTCACTACTTTCCTCTTTGGTTTGTTGCTATCACTGCTCACTTAGGGGCAATGATTACTGTATCGCTAAATGTACAGGAACACAGCTTTTGCACGTCGAACTCGGTCGAGAAGTACCACGAGACAGAGCGATTCATAGGCATCAGCATTCCAGTAGGTCCATTTGCCTTTGTGTCAGCCCATAAGAGACACATCTTGATCTGTATGATTTTCAGTTGAGTTGCGGTTAGATTTTTCTTAACCAACCTGTTTGAGGTCCAAATTGGTAGAGTTGAACACATCTCGACCCACAAATTTTAGCAGGAATGGTTGAGTTCCAAGATTTCAGTCAAGGTGCAAGTCGAAAAAAATTCAAAAGACCCATTTGATGTCTGAGTTGGTCGAGTTAAGAGGCGTTCAAGTTCCAAGGTTCTACTGTATTATTGAAAATAATGATTTTTAAATCATATCATGATGAACTATACGTAGATATCGGCTGATGAAAATTTGTATTGTGATAACTTTTTTGGCCACATCGCCCAGTCCTGTCATCTTGAATAACACAGACATTCCTGGGAACAAATCAGTTCGCCAATTGTGCCCAAACAGACCATTTTCCTTGTGAATATCATCCATCTGTTGGCATACGTGTTCTAACTTGTCAACAGATTGGGATGCATCTGGAATAAAGGTACTACAGTACATACATGGCACAACCATCCCCCTTTTCAGCCAGAAACACTAAAGTAGAACCTGATGCATAACAGCAATCACATCCTGCATTCCCTTTACCTTCAAGAATTTGGTTGGCCACCTTCTGTTGTAAGGGATCAGAGGGATCTACATGACAATTACTGCATATGGGTGCATTAGGCCCACTGCTTAACGCTCCTGCTACCGCTCCTAGGGGCCTATGCATGATTTATTCAGATTATCTAATTCATGACCCATATATGGAAGTGACATATGACAATGTTTTAAAGAAATGGGGGGGGGGGGGGGGGGGGTTGTGATATTTGCAAGTTGCACTGATGTGCCTAAATATAAAATTTGGTTGTACTGTCTTCAAAAAAGATCCCACATATTTGCGAGGGTTATAGTGACACACCCAGCAGTTAGATACTTACAGTTCTGTTGCAAGAGCTGCTAACAACTGCTGCACCAAATTAGTATGGGACTCTTCGTAGCCTCCTCTTCTGCCTCTTCTCTAGTTCATCATTGTAATCTGTTTAACACAGTGAGATCAGGGCTAGCAAAACAGAAAGAAAATACCAGTTCCTAATTTTACACAATTCTACATATACATCAGCTCAGTGAATGAACCCAGAAATCCACCAACACCTTTTACTTTCACGGCATGTGGAATAGTCACCAGGACTTAATGCAGGCCTCCGCAACAAGACTCCTGTGTTTTCAATGGAAATCACAGATCAGGACCAAGTTGCTGGGCTGAATATCTGGGGCCAGGTGGTCATTAATAGTAGTTGGGGCCCTTCAGTTGGTTGTCACTGGTCCCAAACATCTGCTAATCCCAGTTTCAGTTCAACAGGTCACCATCAACAGATCCCAAAGTGATATTTTTACTACCGGGTGGTGGAAGACACATTAATCAGCATGTCAGTACCTCAAATGGCAGCACCCCCAGCAGCTGGTGAGTGCACCATTGCATGGACATTAAGGAAATGGGTAGCAGGGCTCAATTTTGCAACCCTTTTTGAAGATGGTGCAACTAAATTTTATAAGTAGATGCACCAGTGAGACTAGGGGTACCACCTGTCCTGGTTTTCCAGGGACTGTCCACCTTTTTTGAGCAACTGTCCTGGTAAATTAATAATCTTTCCTGGGACATGAATCGTTCCAGTTTTTTTGTGAAAATGCATATCTAATTTAGAATTTTGTAGTTTCAAATAAAACCTCACTTGGTTTCCTTCTTCCACTATTCTATTTTCTTCCTGGTTATGTTTGTACATGCAATCCTGTGTTTGTTAAAACGTGTAAAACACAGCAATGATTGGTCATGTCTGTACATTGATTGGTAGCAGAAACGTGATAGCTTAGCTTACTTATTATTAGGCAACAACCCAGGCAGTCGGTCTGCTGCACATAATTTGCTAGGTGGATGTAACAAACTTCATTTTCTCAGTTTTGTGAAGTGGGGGAGTGACGGGCAAGAAGGATGAAAAACAATACTGGATAAGCCAACAGCGTCAAAGAAAAAGCAATTTACAACAGAGTGGGTGAAAAAAAAAAAACTTTTCTGAATAGATATGGCACAACCAAAGTGATTTGGCAGATATTGCACAAAGCAGAATTTCTCAGTTAGCTGGATAACTTAAGCCAAATGTGAAAACTGTCCAATAGGAGGAGAGGTAAGCAACTTTCCTAATGGACAATTCTTATGTTTAGCTTAAGTTATCTAGTAAATGAAAAAGGACTGCATTGTGGAATACTCCCCTCCCTCCCCACTCATGTTTTGTGTTCGGCCAAAAATGTAGTAAAATATGAAGGAAAAACAGTGGTGGAAAATTATGCAAAAACAAAGTAGCACCACAGTTTTGTATTAAGCAAATGCAAAAATCTACCCCTTGCTATTTTTGGTCAAAGAACATGAAGATAGATTAAACTTTTAATTATCATGCTTGGAGTTTAAAGCATTCATTGAGGGACAGCAGATACTTCTGCAGGCAGCAAAAAGGGATGATACTGTAAATACGCATGGAAAAGAGATGAGAACTCTCAGTGTTAGGTTGTCCCAAGTCATTAAGTTAAAAGGTTGTTTTTAATTTATTATAAGATGTCTAATAATGTTTTGACTGGTAAATTGAGTATACCTTTGGGAATATTAGGGTTAGGTATTATAATCTGTATTTAACATAGAAAGGGACAGCAGTAGACAAAAGTAGACAAAGGGGTCCAGAGTGCGTGCAACTGCATCTGAGACAGCCAAATATTATGTATGACTTACAAATATTCCCCCCATTTTTTAACCATTGTCATATGTCACATGAAAAACCCTGAGAGAATGAGAATTTTGTGTGTGTGTGTGTGTGTGTGTTATGTGTGTGCGCGAGATACAACTCTTTCCCACCACAGTAACTTTTTTTCCGGAATCAGGAACTTCTGTGTTCCACTGCAAGAACTTGGTCGATTGTAGTTCCTCTGAAGTACTCCTGGGGTGGGGCTTACAGTGAGTGGTATCTTGGTTGTTGGTTGACCACAAGCATTGGCACTAACTTGGAAGTTACACGCAATTGCAAGGAAAAGACTTGGAACTATGGAATTATTTTTGTACCTCAATTACTTGTAATATGTTGCTGAATACTTTTTTGCTTGCATCTCCATATTTCTGCATTGGAAAATTCAATCAATTACTTTTGTCTAATATCGTCAGTGCCAGTGGTGACACTTGCTAATGCTTATTAGCAGAATAACATTACATCGTTTTTTATTCTGTAGAAAATGCAAGATCAATCTGTCATTTAATAATAAATTATAATTATGTCATGGGTCATATATATAAAATATAAATAAAAGGCTGTGTTCCATTATGATCATGATCTATCTACCAAGTAACTAACAAATAACTAACAAAATAACTTGTTCATCATCCATTGTTTTGTGGTGGTGATGTAGTTTCCTATGAAATTACATGTAAAGTTTAACCTGCAAGCTTTTTGCATCTTGTTACAGCGCATTATATAATAAAAATAACATTATGTAATAACTCGTCAAAATGTAACAAATTTTCATCCCAAATTGCAATGTTATTACATGATGTGTTGTCATGCACCATGTAACAACACATTATCTAATAACACCACATTATGCAATAACTCGACAAAATATTACATATTTATAGACTACCTTATAATTTTATATTACGACATTACTCTATTATTATTATTATCATTATCATCATCATTATTTTATTTATTTATCCTTTATTTTACCTGGAATGTTCCATTGAGATACAATAGCTCTTCTTCCAGGAAGTCCTGGCCAAGATGGCAGCAAATAAGATAAAAAAGATTCATATAAATACATGCAGAGATGATTAATATAAACACAAACTAAAACACCTACAAGTACTCAAAATCACCAAAAATATATAGAATAAAATAAATTTATATGAATCAATGACAATGTTCTTTTAGCTCAGAGTTTGAGATTTTTAAACACATTCAGACAAGGAGTCCAAATTTTATATATTTTTTAGTATATTCCACTCATGTGGTGCATAAGAACAAAAGGCGGATTTCCCCAGTTCTGTGCATGTGGTGGGAGGCTGAAGGAGTTTAACTAATGAGAATCAGTATACAGCTCTGGAAAAAAATTACTTACTTTTAGTGATTAATTGTCATTGTTAACACACAGCAACATGTGTTCTCTGTATATGCGCCAATGTGATATAGCAGGGGGTAGCTATTTCAGCACCCAGGAAGCAGTGCTTGGGGGCAGTACCTTGCTCAGGGTACCTCGCTGGTCGGGGATTCAAACCTGCAGTCCTTCAATTACAAGTGCACATCCCTAACTATTAAGCCGCCACTGCCCACATTAAGAGACCACAGCAACATTTTTAGTTGCACTCATTTCTCAATTTATGATTATGCTTCTGTGCAAAAAATAGTTTCCCATTAACTATGTTTCCATCCACTTAATGTGTATATCCTTAGAGACAAAACAAATGTGCATCAAAAACTTTAGCAAAATATTTAGTGATCATTGCGTTTCCATAAATCCGACTAATATTGATAAAAAGGGCATGAATAATGACATAACATCTGGGGAAAATCTGTGTTGCATAAGTTTCAACTTATTGAAAAAAAAGAAAACTCTTTCTGGCATGATTCCATCCAGAGCTGTGCATGTATCAACAAAATGTATACATTTGACTTCTCTTATTTCCACATCTAAATAACAAGGGTGCTAGGAAAAAAATGGAAAGGATATACAGACAGTCCCTAAGTTAAGAATGTTCAACTTACTGACAACTCATATATATGAACGAACATAAAACCCATCCCATCCCATCCATCCATCCTTTTTCTGAAACCATGTGTCCTGTTCAGGGTCATGGGGGGTATGGAGCCTAGGGGGACAAGGCAGGAAATAACCCAGGATGTGGCACTAACCGGTTGTAGACATCCTTACATAACATTCACACCTACGAGCATTTTGGCAACTCCAACTCCAGTTAACTTCAGCATGTTTTTGGACTGTGGGGGGAAACTAGAGTACCCAGTGGAAACCCCACAGTGACACAGGGGGAACATGCAAACTCCACACACATAGAATCCTGGTGGAGACTTGTAATGATGTCCTAGAGGGGTGAGGCAACAGTGCAAACCACTGCACCACCATGCCGCCCCACCATAAAGCCTATTATATAAAATATTCAGGTTAAATACTATGGTTCATAATAACGAACACACATATTACTTTGTGATACTCATGAAAACAGCAGCTTCAACTGTGCTCGGCTCAGTACAGTACCATATGAAGTTACTGTTATTATTTCTGTATAATTATTATTCTGCACCGTATTGCTATTTTTCCGACTTACAAATTCGACTTAAAAACAGACTTAGGGAACGGATCTCGTTCACTCATAACCTGGAACCTGCCTGTACATGGAATTAATGTACATTGGGCATTTTAATATTTTATTAGCTCAGTTCGAAACCTCACATGGTTATCATCCAAAGAAGATGTTGTTGCAAAATAATTCCATTTTAGGAGGATGTAGTAGTGAACCACTTTATAGCAAACCTCTGGCTTAAACATTTCAGGTTGTCCAGTTCTACATTTGAAATGCTGGCACACAGGACTTTTTATTGGGCCAATAATAGGCAGCCGCCGATCACCAGTTCCAACCTGGGCCGAGTATAGAGTAGTGGGAGAAACATTTTGTGTCGGCAAGACAGTCCTCCGTTGTATTTACGCTGTGTGCATGTTTGTGTTTGCTGTAGGAAAGACGTGATAAGTCCTACCTGTCAGAACTTTTGCATAAATGCCATTCTTTCTCTTAAAAAAATGTTTCTACCGTAGTTTTTCGTTATAGCGTTAACAAAAACTGTCTCTGCTAAAACTAAATGGAAAAAGTTTGTCTTTAAACAATGTTTGCATTGCCCACTTTTTAGTGTTAAAGTATTTTTGCGCATAAAATCTCTTGGATGGAAACCTGCCTACTAACAAAAGGCTTCTTACTTCAGTCCTGCTTCTAGGAGCCTTTTACTAACTATCCTAGCAGTGCACTTCACACCACTCAATGTTTCTCATTCTTTTTGAAGGTCACTTGATGTCATCCTCCGATTCATGAGGCACTCTGGGATAAGTTGATGGTTATCTCTGGCATTAGAATAGTTGTTTCTGTTTCTGGTTTTGGCACCATTTGGAGTGTTTGAATGCATTCTGGTCCTAGGTACCATCCATCTCCTGTCAGGACATGTCCCAAGTGGCCTGGTTCTCATTGTTCTGCAACCATAATCAGCAAGGTTCCATTATCTGCCCTTTCAGCTTTGTAATGCAGCCCCAGTTCATCTCTTTGCATCTTCCTGTGGTTGCCACACATAAAATTTATCTATCCAATACACTCTACCATATCCACTGTTTTTTTCTGTAATATCTTCTCTACTCTGTCTACTATTTCTGGATCTAATGATCTAATTTTGACTACACTTTTCTTGTCTGCTTATGCCATTTTCTACATGCCTTCTTAAACTGCTGGTCTGTTTTTACTTCTATGAAATCATAAGGAGCATTGCCTTTTCCTCCCTTTGTGCCGCACTCAACCATTTCTAAATCAGGAGGCAAACCCGACTCTGGAGGAGGACACTTACTAACTGAGTAACCCATTGTCCTTTTCTTTTCCTGTTCAAACACACACCTCTAATTTATAATTTAGGATGCAATATCCAAACACAGCAGTCACCCAGTTTTATCTTAGTAATTCTTACTTTAGTATGTAAATGTCTACTGGTTTACCCCTCCGATCAACCCCTGCCCCAAATCGCTGATGTACGCTGGACAAGGCAATTAACAGTGTACACAGCATTATATCTATATATAGTTCTTCTCCTTATTAATGACACAGGAATCCCCGCCACGATTTACATAAGAACATAAGAACTTTACAAACGAGAGGAGGCCATTCGGCCCATCAAGCTCGATTTCTCCATTAATTAGATATTCAGTGACAGTAGCAATTGTAAGTTTCGCAGCAAGAAAGTAATTTGTTACAATACGCAAGCTTTTATTCATTGCAAGAAATACATTATTAATACAACACATTTTCTCAATCTTTAACAACGCAGGGATTTTATCTACAGATAATCACTTCTATTATCACCAGTAAATTATCATTAATAAAGGCTTCTCTTGTGCTTTTCTGCTATGCTTTAATTCAAACTGAGTGCTATGTTCACTTTTCACATGAACATTTCTCATAGCTCATGATAGTCTGGGGCAAAGCTATTGCCTCTCAGCCATGTCACAGGACTTAGAGACCTTCAGCATAGCACTTCCCTTATGGGCAGCCACTGGTCTCCTTTGCCTGATTTACACAGGAGACCTGTCTCCTCCCCAGTATGGTTCAAATGAGCCATCTCTGTTACTCGTTATGTCCTTGTCAGTAAATGTATAAAGTACCTGCTTGTCTAGTGCTCCCTAGGCCAGTTGTTGTTGTCCTCTGTGCTGTGACTAGTGCTTCCTCCGCCTGTTGTCATGGTCCCGATCTTAATCCCTGCTAGCCCTGATCTCCCTTTGTTTGACCTCTCAGGGTCTTTTAGTTTCTGTTGGTTTCAGTTTTGTTTTGGATTATATCCCCTACAGCTGTAACTGGGTCGTCCCTGACCCTGGGAAGGTTGCGCCACCCACATTAGGCTCAGGTGATACCTCCTTTTTGGCGCCCATACCTCCAGTTCCTGGCCCAAGCGAGGCCCAGCCCATCTTGCTAGACCCTGTGTTGCCAGAGCTCATCTTTTAAGACTTTTGTAATTGAGTCAACTTGAATTTAAGAAGACAGCACCTAAGCGCTTTGAAAATCTAAGGAAACCCCTGATATTGTTATAGTAAAGGAAACACATAGCCTGATATAGGGACTGTCCCAGTAAAACTGACATTTTATGAATCAAATTATTTATTAAAGCATGAAACAAGGCTCATATTGAATTCCATTTTCCCGTGTTAACCATGCTTTAGTAATCTGAATAATAGAGACTTAAATGTTTACTTATGGGTATCTAATTGCATACATTCTTCTGAACCAGACAATACAACATCTGACACTTTTAGCATGACAGCTAATTGGGTGTATACCCCTGGACAGCTTAGATTGGCAGCTATAATATTTGTACACACTCTGTTTCAATACATTATACAAAATACATTGGCTGGCCTAATAAGATGACATAAAAGTGCTATTTATAGACATAGACTATATACATAGACATTGCAGTGCATAATGCATGGTTTTTTTTTGGTTTTTTTTTACTGCCTAAGACTTATCTCTAAACCCGTCTGTAACTGCTTCCTGAAACAGCAACTCCAACAACCCTTCCGGCAAATGACTATGAGTTGTGTATGTTTTTAGAGTTACTGGAGGAGGAGGAAATGAAGAAGATTTGAAAGAACGAATATTTAAATGTTGTGGAAAATGACCGTATAATAATAATAATAATAATAATAGATTTTATTTGTAACGCACTTTACATTTAAAATAAATCTCAAAGTCTCAAAAAATGTCATCCTAAAAAAGTGAATAAAAACCTATTAAAACAACAATTTAAACAAGCAAGTAGATCAATAAATAAGAAACCTGTAGCCTGCAAAATTAATTAAAATCCATAAGTTCTGTTAAAAAGAAATGTCTTAAGTCCTTTTTTGAAATTTTCAATAGTCTGTGGTGCCCACAAATGGTCCAGAAGGGTGTTTCATAGTTGTGGGGCGGCAGAACAGAATGCCCAATCACCCATGGTGCTGAATTTGGTCCTGGGAAGTAGGAGACGATTTGTATTTGTAGATCATAGAGACCGTGTTAAGGTTTGGGGTTAAGTAGTTCTTTTAGGTAAAGGGGGCATTTCCATGGATGCATTGGTGAGTGATAAGGGAAACCTTGTATTCAATTCCCATTCAGAAATGGGAAGCCTGTGAAGTGACTGAAGAATGAGTGTAATGTGTTCATATTTTCAAACTCTCATCACAGTCCTTCCTGCACTGTTTTGTATGTATTTCAGTCTTCGAAGATTCTTGTTGGGCATTCCAATGATAAGTGCACTGCAGTAGTCAAGTCTGGAGGAGATAAAGGCATAAACCAGCTTTTCAGCATCTGGCAAGGTGAGAGTAGGACAGATTTTTGCAATATTTCTGTGGTGGAATGAAGTCTTGCAGAGATGTTTAACATGAGCTTCAAAGGTGAGTTGAGAATCAAATCTTACACCAGTGGTTCCCAAACTGGGGGGCGCAGAGGTATTGCAAGGGGGGCAAAATAATAGGCTCAGGGGCAAAATAATCTCTTCACAGACTGGACGATTAAAACAAATAAAGCAGCGCAACATTACAGTAACTAACAATATATAAACCACCACCTTATGTGTACTATTAGGGCATTTATGTAATTTATATAAACTTTATTTTACCAGGTAAATTAACTGAAAACCAGTTCTTACTGCTTTACGTGATATTCGGGAGAAATAGCAGA